>JACYFF010031959.1:92539044-92553686 GCA_017589665.1 Selenicereus undatus
TATCTGTTGGAGTGTGACAGTGTGCTTGAGCATGTGAGCATGTATATAAGCTTGAACATGTGCATACAATATATGTCGATTATATATTTGGATTAAAAACTTAATTACCTGCTTCCCCCCCCCCCCCTCCCCCCAAAGCAAAAAAGAAAACTTCTTCAATTTTTTTGGCTTGGAAATAGTTAATTGGCATCAAGTTTTCAAAAGAGATTTTCTGTAGTTTTTGCTTCTTTTTTTTTTTTTTGAATTTGGACCACCTTGCTAGGTGGGATATCAACGCCATGGATGAACTACCCAAGTACTTGAAGACTTGGTTTCAAGCATTACTCGAAGTGTACGACAAAATGACTGCAGAACTAGCAACCATTGGGAGATCATCCACAGTAAGCTATGCTAAAAATGCAGTAAGTATATTGACGCCTACTGAAATTTTCATGAGTTCTTTATAATAATTAGAAAAGTATGAGATATTTTATGGCCTCTTTGTGAGTAGTGATACTTGCAAAGATAAGGGTGCTTATATCTGAATCTTTTCAGATCCCGCGCAAGCGGGACCCACACTGGGAGTTTGTTATTGTTGTTGTTGTATGAGATATTGTATGATTCTGAAAGGGATACAGTTCCACCGGAAGCGTACATTGAGGGTCAATTCTACATGGATGTGGTTGAATGTAAGTCATTAGGATAACCAGCAATCCATAATAATTATGTTGAAAATAGTAAATTGAAAACTTGAATAATTAAACTAACATAAATTAGCAGTACCCTAAACATGATTAATTATGACAATCAAACACTAACAGCTCACAACTAACTAGAAAGCACTAAAACTACAAAAATTTAGGTTTTATGCGAAAGAATTAGACTTGATCTCATTTATAAGCAGATGAAAGACACAGTAAAGACCTATCATGAGGAATCAAAATGGTTGCTAGATTATCAAAGTAAGGGGTTGGCACCTACAATGGAAGAGTACATGAAAATTGCATTTGATACCACTACTTATCCTATGCTTACAATGGCATCATTTGTCGGAATGGGAGAGATCGCAACGGAGCAAGACTTTGATTGGTTGATTGGTATACCACAAATGCTACGAGCTGCATGTCTCATATTAAGGTTCATGGCTGACATTGTTTCACATCAGGTAAAAATCTAAGCCCTAGGCATCAATTATGTTATAAGTGTGGAATACGTTTCGACGATGAATATTCTACAATGTATACTTAATTTTCATGTAGTCTGAGCAGCAAAGGCAACATATACCTTCAGCAGTAGAATGCATGATTCAAGAAAAAGGAGTCTCAGAGGAGGAGGCATGTAGGGAGCTCAACAAGCAAGTTGAAGATGCATGGAAGGATTTAAATGCTGCATTTTTTGATCCTCAAAGTCCTCCAATGCCTTTTCTTTCGTGTGTGCTCAACTTTGCTCGAGTTGCGGAGCTGCTTTACAAGGTCGAAGATGGCTTTACTAATGCTATCAACACCAAGCGTTACCTTGTTTCGTTGCTTGTCGACCCCGTACAAATTATATGACCAAATTCATTCACAATAGATCTTCATCAATGAGGTCATGAATATTGGCTTTGATAGTAATCTATTCTTAGTTTGAAGTGTTTGATAATTGCTTAAGAATGTAATGTAGTTGTTGCTTGTTGCGTTCATATTTGTTTGTGACTATCTTGTTTCATCGCACTTGTTAAAGTGTGTTATCATGAGTTTGCAATCTCTAATTTAAATAATAAAATTAAGAAGAACGTAAAATAAACACCTACAAGATTTAATTTAAATTCTTCTTTCAAGAGTATGTCCTCTTATTTATCGTCTCGTTGCTTATTTGTCTATTCGGAATATATTCCAATAGAAATGGTCAAGGGAACACATATTAAGAGTGTGTCTAATTGAAAAATGGTTTTTTTGAAAAATAATTTTTACTTTTTCGTTGTTTGATAAAGCAAGTAATGGAAATCATTTTAATCCTAGAAAATAATTTTACATGAGAAGGGAGGAAGTAGATTTAATTGATTACACAACTTCAATTTCTATTATATCCTTCTCTTCATTTTATTCTGTTCACTACAAGAAAAAGACCAAATAAAGATGGAATCAGCGATAGAATTTTCATATCAACGATGGAATTGGCGAATGAATGCGGCTATCGGATTCTCGCTCGCCGCTCAGTACCTGGCGACGGATTCAACGACAGAAATTACGACATACTTTTTTGGTGGGAAAATTGGCGGGGCAAAGGGTGGCGACGGAATGTGTAGTCCGCCGTCATCAGAGACAGAATCAGCGACAGAAATTCCGTCACTGATGGCGACGGACTACACATTCCGTCGCCACCTTGTCTCCCCCTCCCAAAAAAAAATTTTCTCATTCCATCGCCATTCTGTCGCTAGGTTTCTAATTTTTTTTAAAAAAAACGCTTGTTTTTTTATTATATCCCTTAGTACATACGTTTCAATCCCTGCAAGAAATTTACAAGATCTTTGCACTCAATCAACATTCAATGGCTTCAAATATGATTTCATTCGAAGCATTCTCGACAATTTCAAGCCACACAAAGGTGGAATATCGCATCCAACGCAAAAATTCCAACTAAGGGTTTTCAATTTATAAACCACAAGTTCCAAACAAAGTCTCTACATATCACAAACCACAAATCCAAACAAACCAAAAGTTGCCAGTAATTGAGAATGAAGTTATATATTTGTAGAAGAGGGAGAAACAAGCACCAAATAGGAGGAAAATTAAATAAGCAATAAGGGGAGGGGAGTAAAATAAGCACAAATGGGAGGGGAAGCAAGCAGCAAGAGATGTACTTCGTAAAGAATTAAGTAGAATAGCCACCAGCTGAAAGAAAACTATAACCAACCCAATCACCAAGGTGAAGATCATCCTCTTCCTATTCCACTTCCTCTTCCTCACCTTCTTCTTCATTATGTTGCGAGCGATGAGTAAATGGTGGTTGAGATCCCGAGCCAGACGCCCGTTGCATTTGAAACAAAGCTTAGAGGCGCTGATCGATGCTCATCATTTGTTGGCTCAGTTGTTGGTTGCTTAGGGTGAGCAATTTGTTGGATTCCTTCAGTTACTTACATTTCTCCATAAGCAACAGGTAGCTTTCAGCTTGTGAAGTTAGCTCACCCCCCAAGTTGGTTACTACACCCCTTAAGTCATTGAGCTCTTGTTGCGATTGCGTAAAACCGGTACCTACTAACAGACATTTCAGTGAAGTATGCATTAGTATTGCAATTAAGTAAATTCATTGTATAACTATGTTCGTTAAAACTTTAATATAAAAACTATACCGGATCTTTGAGTGAGACTGAATTAACCAAATTCCCTAAAGTTGACAGCCTCGTCACCAATGCCATAAATTCGACCCTTCTTTTTCTTGAACATCTTCACCCACAAGTCATTTGGGTTTGGAAGTGACTGGTTTGGATCTTGAGAAGTGTCATCCCTGGTCTCTTGAGAGTTAATAACATTTTGAAAACCACGTTCAAAGGATTCCTACAGTACGGCAACATGCGCACGAAATCATGTATACTACAATTATTGAAAATAAAGTATACAAGTTCATGTTGAACTACCAATGAAGATTAAGAATAGCTAATTGCTTACATATGTTTGTTGTGATTTCTTGTCAACCCAAGGGACATCTTCTTTGCCATGGAATTTCTGAGTGCGACTGAATAATTCAACAATGGTGGGCTCTGTCACAAGTTGCTCCCTCTATGTACATGCCAAAAAGAATGATGTCAAACACAAAACAAAATACAGTATTAAACTTAAAGAAATACATAGCAAACATTAATTCATTTACCAGACGTCGCATATGCTCATGCATAAGGATCGAGCCACAGGTGTAGAGAGATGGGCCACTACTTTCTGGAGTTCCCAGTCGGTTCTTCTGGTCTGTTTCACGTAATTTCTTGTAATGTTCATTCGTCCAATGCTGTTGGAGTCCCTCCCATTGTGCATCATTGACCCAAACAGGCTTCTTGTTATGCTTCCTTGCTTTGCCAAAGAAGTCTCTCAAGCGTGTATTGCCTCGGTTTTCAAAATTCCTTCTTATACGGTCCTCATAGACCGGATCCCAAGTAAACCACTTCTGCAATTACGAAAACAAAAAACTCATCAAATAATATAATAGTAATTTATCATGTTCACAGAAACTGTTAATACGTAGTCATTGTAGTTACCTTGAACTCTCCAAACCACAAATCTCGTACTAGTTTGGGCACTTTACTCCAACTAGGCCAAGCTCTGTCATATTTGCTTTGAAATATGAGCGAAATCCTATTAACAGCACCATCATTTGGGAGAAATCTAATTGAACATAACACATCAAATTGATTACTTGTTATGCAAAATTCATATAGTACTTCATAAGATATAACAAATGAAGACTTACCCATTACCATCTGGCTCAATCCAAGTCTTAGCTCAAGTGCTCCCATGAATGGATTGTGCTTCACTTTCACCACTTGCAATATTGTCTTGGGATTGGTTTGTCTTAGGGTGAGCGGGTTGGGGAGTAGGCTGCACAGTGTGAACAAGATGGGGGTTTGGAGGAATGTTGTAGGCAAATTGACTGTAGATGGTGCTTTGGTTGGGAATGTATGAGGTCTGATAATGAAAAGCCCCAAATTTGGGAGGTATTGATCTTGAAATACTTAGTATGTAAGCAGCCATTGTGGCTCCTGGTTGAATTGGTATATGAGGTACCTGAGGGGAAGATGGATCAATGTCCATTACGGTCGGATATACAGTAGAGCTCCTACGCCCTCGTCCTCTACCTCAATGGGAGGACTTACCTCGACGAGAACTGGAATCCATACCTGAAATAGGTGACAACAAAGCCAAGTACAAATATATAATGATTACACATATAAACTGTTTACTCATACATCATAATAGGTACGTAGGTAACACATATTTTGTAAAGCTCATTCATACAATATAAGTAAAGTCACAACCAATTGTTTAACATGGAAAGTATTCAAATACATGAGAATTCATAAGCACTCAATCATCTGCATCTTCATCATCATCAATCTCATCATCATCGTCATCGTCATCGTCATCGTCATCATCATCCTGCAAATGCAAATTTTCTTCAGCTTCATCTGTTTCATTACCGTCATCCCACTCCCCCTCTGCATCACCCTCATCATTCTCTACCTCATTTATCTCGTCATTACCCTGAATGAATGAAAATCCTATTTCATCATTAACCTCTTCCGGTGGATGAAAGCCTCTTCCAGTGGTACACTTTCATCCACTAATGATGCAGGAATGGCGTCATTCACAAGTTCAATGATAGTCGTCATGTCCGTTTGTTGGTACGCAGTAGGTAGAGTATATTGCTTATCCACTCTCGCCCTTGGTTTGGTTGGTATGACAACAAGCCAATTGGCCCTATACCTTGAGCAGTCTACATGTGGCATGAAGTATACTTGTGATGTGGTGTTTGGGAAGATAAATTGGTTGTACTTTCGGTACCTCCTTGTACGGTGGACCTCAATAAGGTTGCTTAGTTTATGAGATCGTGTCCACCGATTCAATGTGGGATCGAACCACTCACAATTAAATAGCACACATCGTTTAAGTGGTTCACCTACGTACTCAATTTGAACAATATCCTTCAGTACATCATAATAATCATTCTCAATAACGCCTTCCCCAGTGCCAAAAACACCAACACCATAATTATATATTCTCTTCCCGACGCTTCGAGCTTCTGTGCGGAATTTGAATCCATTTACTCTATATATCGTCTACATCGACACATACTAATTTGGCTTCGTAGCCAATAGGCTCAAGTAACAATATTTGTTGGTCTCAAATAGTTGAATATAACGCACCTAAGGTGACATAACATGTGGTTTTAAATAATACAATGCACCTAATTAACTGTTATGTTAAAATTATGAATAAATGAGTGATAATACTTACATTATGACTAAACCAATCTGCGAAATGATTTTTGATGATGGTGTCGATATCTACGTCGCTGACATTGGAACGTGCAGTTCTGACTTGTTCTACGAAAAGTCCATCACATTTTACGAAGTATATTAATATACTTGCGCTCTGAATGATAAACTCAATTGAAAGTGAAAATACCACTTACCCTATATAAGGTTTAACTTCATCATAATTTAACAGCACGTGAAAATGGGCAGCAATATATTCGGCATCTGTGAGATACCTTGATCTTTCCTTACCAATAGCGGTCCCTTGCGGTACAAACACAAACAGAGTTGGAAAATGATTAATATGTTCATCGTTATCCTCATTTCTCCTGCACCTAGTGCGCATGGACGACACATTAGAACCGAAGTAATAGGAGGCGAAGAATGTCCTCTCTGCTTCTAAGTATGCTTCTGTGATTGAACCTTCAGGACACACTTGTTGCTTTATTTTTTTCTTCAATCGGCCAAAGAAACTACCAAATTCACAATTGCATTCACTTATAAGTGATTCCACATATAAGAATTGAGATAAGGTTTTATCAATTATAGTATACTTTACCTCTTAAATGGATACATCTATCGGTATTGTACTGGACCACCTAGTTGAGCATCTTCTGCCAAATGCACTGGCAGGTGCTCCATTACATTGAAAAAGCCAAGAGGGAAAATGGTCTCCAACTTACACAAAGTGATGACAATGTTGTGATGCAGTTCCTCAAACATATCCTCCCGCAATGTTGTTGAGCATAAGTTCTTGAGGAACTGGCTTATCTCAATAAGAGGTTTCAACACATCATCTGGAGGTGCACCAAATGCAATTGGTAAAAGAGTCTCCATGAACACATGACAATCACGACTTTTCATGTTGTTGAACTTAGCCTCATTAGGGTCCACAATATTCCTCAAATTATAGCAATATCCATCAGGCATTTGAAACTCCTTCACCCATTCACACAACTCTCTTTGTTTATCCACAGGAAGTACGACCTTTGCTTTTGGTTTAATCGGCTTACCACTTGGGCCTAAATGCAAATGTAATTCTAGTCTATCACATATTTCTGCAACACCCATTCTTGATTTGGCATTGTCCTTTTTTTCCCCCACGAACATCCATAATAGTTTTAATAATGTTCTCAAAGAAGGTCTTTTCAATGTGCATCACATCCAAATTATGGCGGACCAGTCGGTGTCGCCAATGAGGCAACTCCCAGAATATGCTCTTCTTCGTCCAGTTGTGCTCATTTTTCTTAAATCTTGGTATGAAAAAATCACCATTTGTAGTTACCATTGGGTAATCTTCCACCTCGTTATAAAGTTCTTCCCCAAATAGTCGGCGAGGAGGACCCCCTGTAACAGTTCTGCCTTTCCTAAATACTGTTCTATTTCTTCTGAACGCATGATTCGTTAGCAAAAGACACCGATGACAGTCAAACCATGAAAATTTACCTTCATTTCTCAATCTCAAAGCCTTTTGTTATTTCATACATATAGGACATGCCAATTGGCCATGTACTCTACCCAGATAACATTCCATATGCGAAAAAATCATTGATGATCCACAAATGTGCAGCCTTCATCTGAAATGCATGCCCCATAGAAGTGTCATATGTCTCAACTCCAACATCCCACAACTCTTTCAACTCATAAACAAGAAGTTGTAAATATATATCTATCTTGTTCCTGGGATTTTTGGGCCCGGGGATTACACAAGTCAAGAATATAAATGGTGTGATCATACACATTTCAAGGGGGAGGTTATAAGGCGTAACGACCATCAACCAAATGGAGTATGATCTTGAAGACAACGTGTAAGGCTTAAATCCATTAGCACATAAGCTAAGCCTCACATTCTGAGGTTCTGCAGCAAATTCAGGGTAGTTGATATCGAAATGTTTTCATGTTGCCCCATCTGATGGATGACATAAAACACCGTCCTCACGTCGATGTTCATAATGTCATCTCATGTGCTCTGCACTACTTCTTGATGCGTACAACCCCTGCAGTCGAGGTTTTAGCAGCAAGTAATGCGTCCTCAAGTATGACAATGGATTCTGATTCCTTTGTTGTGACCTTTGCCTCTTCCATCTTGAATGCCCACAAAACTTGCATGCACCCAGGTTTGCGTCCTCCTCATAAAATAGCATGCAACATTTTCGACAATAATCAATTTGGACCACATCGTTGCCGAGATCTTTAACAACCTTTTTCGTTTGCCCATAGTTGTTTGGCACGCGGTTGTTAGGGGGACACATCTCTTTCATTAATTGAACAATTTCATTAAAACAATTTTGAGGCATATTATAATTAGATTTAATACTCAACCGTCTAACCGCCACAGATAGCTCACTGCGGGTGGAGCAACCATCATATAAGGGTTGTTGAGTAGCTTGAACCATATTATAAAATGGTTCTCGACAAGTGCTTGACCTCTTTTTTCTTACATTTTGATTTACTATTATAGCATCATCAACCACGTCCTCCATCCGATCTACGTAGGATTCAGAGTAATCATTATTAATATGACTTGAACCTCCAACTTCGAAAATTTCACTATTTGAATACCCAGAATCGTATTGCTGAGGTTCTATTTCCCCATGACTTATCCAAAACCAATACCCTTGCATAAAACCTTTATACATTAGGTGCATCTTGACCTCATCAGGTGTCAAGTATACCCTATTTCTGCATTTCGCACAATGACATCTATACTTTCCCCCATTCAGAAACTCTGTTTGACTACGTGTAAATTGATCGAATTGATTTACTCCATCTAGAAATTCTTGCGTATAATCACTACGATCAGGCAGTAATCTATTATACATCCACTTACGATGTGGATGACCATTCATATTCTGCTCAACTAACAATAACCACATAAGGTATTTGATAAGAATTAATTTTAATCAAAATTATAATAATTACATAAATTACGCAATTATATATTATATATGTTTACTTTAAAATTTTCACATGCACAAAAAAAATATATAAATTTCGACGAATATACTTATATTCTCACGAATCTCACAAAATTAATAATTCATACATAGTTGACCACTTTAGTCCACCAACAAATCAAATTTTAACTTAAAATTATCAAATCTAAGTGTACACTGCATTGGGCGAAATCTTTAAACAAATATGAGCTACAACTTCATACGAACATCATATTTGAACAAAATTATAAACTAAAGCATCTCAATCCACCAACATATCAACTTGCAAGTCTACATCACCAAACGTAAATCCTGAATTGCATTGAGCAAAATCTCCAACCAAATTAGATCAATAACCTTACACAAATACCACATTCAACAACATTTTCAATTAAAACATTTCATTCCACCAACATATGAAATTTCAACTTCAAACTACCAAACCTCGACCCTAAATCGCATTTACCAAATTCTTGTAACGAATTAGAGCAATAACTTCACACAAATAGCACATTTCGACAACATTATCAATTAAACCATTTCATTCCACCAACATATCAAACTTTAACTTCAAATTACCAAATCTAAACCCTGAATCGCATTTGCTCTAATCTTGAACCAAATTAAAGCAATAACCTCACACAAACACCACATTTCAACATAAATATGAACTGACTACGAAATTCTAACAATGTAATAAAAAAATTTGTAGAAATTACAAGTAGTTTAGTTGAGAAAAATATCTCAAATTACTCCAAAAAATCGACCGGCGGCGGGGTCCGATGATAGACGGCTGCGGTGGCGAGGGGGACGACCGGCGGTGGCTAGGCAGGGTGGTGGTCGGATGACGAGCTTGGCTCGCCACACTCTCGCTCTCTCTTCAAAGGGATTTTGCAGCAAAATGAAAGCAGAAAAAACTCTGGTTTTATTTAAGTGGGCTAGCGACGGAAATTTTGTCGCCAGCCCACTTTTTAAAACAAAATTCGAAAAAAAAATTTGGGCAATGGAAATTCCATCGCCCATTTTTCAAAAAAAAAATTCAATTATGGCGACGGAATTTCCATCATCCACTGCTAATTATGGCGACAGCTTGAGTTTTCCATCACCATATCTGTCGCACAATTTGACTTTTTTGTAATACTGTTTTTCAGTTGCCATATCTATTGCCAAATCTGTCGTTGATTTTCTCCGTCGCTGAATTTCGTCGTTAATTTGAACTTTTTTAGTAGTGGTTTAACTATTTCTCCATCGATCTTCTTAAATCTCATTCTGTTAATTTAATTCATTATTTTATGAACCACGCCTTGAACCTTAGGCCTGGTCCCTCGTGAATGGAATCGCTCAATATTACTGGTGGACTTAACTAAAATTTTATCATTTGTCTCAAAAGACAATTCTTGAATCAAGACTAAAGATTGGGCTTGCGGTTTGGAAAAAAACATCTGTGCTTCTGGGCCAAACAACTTTAACTGTTTGGGTCAGTTCAAGTAATTCAACAATTGTCTAGCCCAGACGAGCACGCCTACGCCTTTTGGGCCAATGGACACTCTTGTCCACTAATCCAAACAATGAGCACGGTTGGGATCAATGAGCATGGTTGCTTCTTGAACCAATTTGCCCCAATTTTAGACAATCTCTGAAAATCTGGTTAATTTCCAAAAAAGAAAAATATTAAAAGTAAAGCTATTGAGTGAGTTTTTTTAGAAAAAAAACTAACAATACAAAAAAATTCCTCTTCTAACAAGCCCTAAACCGAAGGGACATATGCTTCAATACAAGAGGATTGTTGAAAGGTCTCTGGATAGTCCATAGTTTGGAGATCCTTTGACTCCATTAGTTTGAACCAAAGACATAGGTCCGAGGGCCAGTGGCGGATACAAGGTGGGGTCAGTGGGGTCAACTGACCCCCCTCAAAAAAAAAAACTGTGGCCCAAAAAAAAATATAAAATTAGTATAAAGCACATAATGCAATTTGCTATAATAAAGTGTGTATGGTTCAGTGGTTTCTTGGTGCACATATACTCCTCTTTTTCTGACAGGTTGTGGGTTCAATTCTTCTCTTTAGCCCCTTCACTTTTTAAATCTTCAACATTTTTTCAAGTCACAAACTCAATTGCAGGTTAAAATGCTTAAATTTACTTTTCTTGTTTAATTTATGAGTTTAAATGCCAATTTCACTACTAAATTTGTTTAATTTTTGGGTTTAATTTCAATTCTAAGTTGAAATGCTTATTCATTTTTTAAATTTTTTTAATTTTCAACATTTTTTCAAGCACAAAATCAATTCTAGGTCAAAATGCCTAATTTACTTTTCTTGTTTAATTTGTGAGTTTATTTGTCAATTTTAATTCTAAATTTTTTAAATTTGTGTGTTTAATTTCGATTCTAAGTCGAAATGCTTAATTTATTTTTCTTGTTTAATTTGTGAGTTTATTTGCAATTTCAATTACAAATTTAGTTAATTTGTGGGTTTAACTTCAATTCTAGGTCAAAAATACATATATATTTTCGACCCCCCTCTCAAAAGTTTCTGGCTTCGCCACTGCCAAGGGCAGAGGTACAGTATTGGGATGGGATGCATCCAAAAATACCATTTCATCGTCATGACAGCCTCTATTCCTCAAGTCGAGAAAAACATTAAGTTACACTTTGAAAAAAAAGAATGCATCATATTCTTGTCTATAATACAAGTAGTGAAATTATAACCTAATGTCAAACAAAAGAACAACAAAAAGGGAAAAGATAAATATTTTACAACAAGGCGGATTAAATTAACTATCCAAAAATTAGATCTTTATATTGATTTGCAAATTAAAGATCTTGGCCCTTTGAAGTATTTCATTAGTATTGAAATGGCCCTTGGATTATTGTTGTGTCAACGGAAATATGTCTTGCAGATTGTAGATAAGGGGGGACCCTTAATTGCTTCTCCTGCTGAAGAAAATCATAAATGGGCACTTGCTTTAGGAGAGTTATTTGATGATCCTACACAATACATGAGGCTAATTAGAGAGTTATTTGTTGATAATCACTCCGTCGAAACTTAGTTGCATTGCTCATGTCTTGTTATAATTCATGCAAGCCCCACAGACTTACTTTACCGCTAGCCGTGTGCTCCATTATCTTAAAGACAACCCAGGATTTGGCCTTTTGCTTTCATGCAGAGAGTGACTTACAATTATAAGCTTACTGCAATTCTGATAGGAGTTTCTGCCCACTTACAGAACGATCATTGATTGGTCACTTTGTGATTCTTGGTGGGTCACCTATTTCATGGAAGACAAAGAAACACACTACTGTGTCTCGCTTTTCCTCAGAAACAGAGTATTGATCTATGGATGTGGCAACAAGTGAGTTAGTTTGGCTATAGTCTCTCCGGGCCCCTCTTAGAGTCTTACTTGATCAACGCATGAAATTGTTCTATGATAGTCAAGTGGCATTGCATAATGCCAAGAATCCAATATTTCATGAGGGGACTCAACACATTGAGATCAATTGTCACTTTGTACTTGACTAACTTATTAGTGGAGATTTGGTATTATCATCCCTCTAATCAGCAACCAACTGGTATGTGCACCATGGCACTTGGTATCAAATTATTTCTTCATTTATGTGACAAGTTGGGCATGATAAACACTTACGCCCCAACTCAAAAGGGAGCATTACAGAATATATATTATTGTGATGATTGTAATTATTCTTTCCTAACAGTTGCGGCTAGCTTGCACAAGTAGTTAGGGTTGTTTAGGATTGCATGGTATTTTTATTTGAGGCCCCTAGAGGCGTTTAATACACAGCAAGAAAAACGAAAAGAGGGCCACTCAATGAACAACAAAATTTCTCTTTGATGATTCGTTCAGAAGGCATGGTTGAATGCCATCTAGAGCTGTGGCTTTAAATGAATTCATTTGGAAGAGTGCAGTGTGTCCTCCGTTGCAGTTGCAGGGTTAGCAAGAAATTCAATATCTGCTTGTGTGAAAATTGGGGCCGCACATTGCTTGGTGTCAAGATCTTCATATAAGCCAATGTTCCTAGCGTCAAGGTCATCATATAAGCTAATGTTAATTCTCGATTCTTGGGCCCACATGCTTTTTTCCATTTTAAGCCAATTGATTATAGAAAGTGATCACTGCTGATTTCAAATTTTGGACGAAATGGTTAGTCTTGTCATGGGAGTTATATTTAACCCTATAAACCCACTTACAGCGAATAAGTTTCTTTCCTGGTGTACGATCATGGATTGTCTAGGCTTCATTTTTCTCTAAGACGTGTATCTCTTCAGCGATTGTCTGCCTCTACTTAGGATCTTTCGCAACTTCATGATAAAACTTAGGCTTTGCAACTATGGCAAGAGCAATTAGAAATTTCTGGTGAGTGGTAGAAAATCTAGTGCATGTGACAAGATTGTGTAATGGATAACGCATACCCAAGGAGCCTTTTGGAAGTGGTGAAGCAATAGTAGTTGGTCTTTGTACCGTACATTGTAGCATGCATATCCAAGTGAGTGGGAGGTTTTCGAGTCCGTGGAGCTCGTTTGGGATCGGTTGGTACCAGCACATCTTCGCAGTTCAGCTGCTGACCCGATGACTGGTTTGAAGATCATTCGGCCTTATCCACAGGGAATCCCGTTGAGTTGGGTTGCAGCCCCAATCCTGGTGTAACGGGTTGGCTCCCCCTTACTTCGAAGCTGTTGCGTCTATTTTCCAGGCCAAGTTAGGTTGGGCTTCGTTCCCCATATGCTCGCCCTTGCAACAAACTCGCTCACCACTTCTCCTTGCACTGTTGCACATCCATCTGCTTCTGTGCCTCACCCTCCAAGGTTTTGCATACCGAGTGCTCGTCAAACCAAAGATGTTGGTGCTGGGTACTTTGCTTCTCAATGTTTGGTGCTGAAGTATTTGACTTGGCAAAAGAGAAAACCTCTTCATAAAAAGTTACGATCTCTGCTTTATAAAAAAATTCATGACGGTCAAGATCATATAATCCCCACTCTTTCTTTCCATAGGGTAACCCATAAAGGCTTCTAAATGCAAATTTGTCATTCCCTTTGAGATGATTATGAACAAAGCACAAACTTCCAAAAACTCTAAGGTGATCACCGCTTGGATTTTGTTGAAATAATACTTCATGAGGGGTCTTGCCCCGAAGAAGCTTTGTGGGTCCTTTTAATTAGGTGAGCAGCGGTAAGAACACATTCTCTCCAAAAACATAAAGGTAGGTGAGCTTGAAAACATAGTACCCTTGCTACATTCAAGACATGTCGATGTTTCTGTTCCACCCTTCTGTTTTGCTGAGAAGTCTCCACGTAGCTAGTTTGATGGATTATTCCTTTTTGTGCATAAAACTTCTCCATAGGTCCTGACTTAAATTATAATCCATTATCAATTCTAACCACCTTAAGACATTTGTCAAACTGAGTTCTGGTCATGGAAACAAATGTTTTCAAAAAATATCCAGCTTTGCTGTTTTCCTTCATCAAATATAACCATACGGCCCTACTAGCATCATCAATATATTAAGGAAATAATGTGCACCACACGAAGCGGATACCCTATATGGTCCCCATATATCACAGTGCACTAATTCAAATATGTGTTCTGCTTTATTCTCACTAACACGAAGGGCCTGTTCTTTTCGTGGGTAAATTGGGTGGGTCAAAAGGGTGAAGTGGGTTGAAGTTGGTTAAGGTGGGTTGAGATAGGTTGAAGTTGGTATTTTTTTTT
>JACYFF010031959.1:92558686-92579869 GCA_017589665.1 Selenicereus undatus
AAAAATGAAAAATAAAAAAATTACAAATTACAAATTACAAATTACAATTTAAAAAAAATATAGAAGTAAAAAATAAAAGATTAAAAACTTAAAAAATATGTAATAAAAAATAAGAAATAAGAAAGAAGAAACTAAAAAATAAAAAATGAAAAAAAAGGAAAAATAAAATGAAAAATAAAATGAAAATAAAAAAAATAAAAATAGAAAATAAAAAATAAAATTAAAAAATTAAAAAATGAAAATAAAAAAAATTAAAAAAAATTAAAAATTAAAAATAAAAATTAAAAATTAAAAATAAAAATTAAAAATTAAAAATAAAGAATAAAAAAAGTAAAAATAAAAATAAAAAATAAAAAATAAAAAAAATAAAAATAAAAATAAAAAATAAAAAAATAAAAAATAAAAAATAAAAAATAAAAAAGTAAAAACAAAAAAAGTGAAAAATGAAAAATGAAAAATAAAAACTAAAAATCAAAAATCAAAAATCAAAAATCAAAAATCAAAAAAATGTAAAATAAAAAATAACAAACAAAAATTTTACAAAATTTGGATAACTTCATAAATTATCACACATTAATGACGTTCTCATTATTTTCATCCATTTCAACTCACCACATAAAAAATATACCAAATTCAACCAACATTAACTCACTTCAACCTACTTCAACCTATTTGAACTCACTTCCAAAAAAAAAATACCGACTTCAACCTACCTTAACCCACCTCAACCAACTTCAACCTACTTCACCCTTTTACCTACCTAATTTACCCACGAAAACAACAGACTCTAAATCTCACATGATACTTTACAAATTATTAAAATTATGAAGGGGTGGGTTGAAGTGGGTTGAAGTTGGTTGAAGTGGGTTGAAATAGGTTGAAGTGGGTTGAAGTTGGTATTTTTTTTTCAAGTGGGTTGAAATAGGTTGAAATGGGTTGAAGTAGGTTGAAGTGAGTTAAAACGGATTGACCCACGAAAAGAACAGGCCCGAAATTGAATCCTAGTTTGCTTAGCACGAAAAAAGACACAACAAATCTCTAACTTCTGACTAGAACGATTTGAAAAATCTAAGGAATTGGATAAAATAGCCATGGCTTCGCTGCCTGGATGTCCTAATCTCTTATGCCACAAATTGTCGATTCTTGTTGCGTTGACTTTCTGTCCGGAACTCCTTTGTAGTAGTAGACCCCCATCACATTGCTCCCCCACTCCAATAAGCATCCTCAAAGTATAGTCCTGCAAAATGTAAAAGTCATCGAAAAATATCACAATACAATTTAATCCTTTGCTTACTCATGCAACCGAGATGAGGGTACAACTAAGCTTCGGCATATAAGCGCATCAATCAATCCAATTTTTCCTAGCTCAACTGATCCCAGCTTAATAGTGACAGTTTGATCTCCATTTGGAAGATCAATTATTATAGGGCTTATAATTTCTTTGTTTTTTAACAAGCGTAAGTCATCCGTCATATATTTGGATGCACCACTATCGATCATCCGAGGCTCACCTAATAATTTCTCATACACATTTCTCGGGGCATCAATGAGGCTCATCAACCTCTATACCTGATCGGATATGAGACCTGGAATATTAAGTGGCTGTGAGTCTGCTGTCGACGACAAACGAGTTGCAAGACTAGAGCAATCAGTTTGTGCAACAATGGTGTTATCCTATTCGTGACCTGCGTCACGTCCCTTGGCTGTACCTAGTCTTTCCGTCGCATCCACTTCGACCTCCTTGACTACCACGACCACGTCCACAAGATCCCCACCCCGGTGGGTATCCAATCTACTCGTAGTCGTTGTCCTCTTCATGACCAAATTTGCTGCAGTGTTTGCACGTGACTCTGTCTGCCTCGATCTATACTGCTTTGCCTGTTACTGTGAAGGCTCCAACTTTCTCGTCACGTTCGTCTCTCTTGAGCATCATGTTCTTATGGTGTTCTTCTTCGTGCACCATATTAAACATTTTGTCCAACGATGGCAGAGGATCAAGGGCTAAAACTTTCCCTCTAATATTGGAATGAATTTCTCATTCAATCCCTTCAAAAATGATTGGCTTTGTCTTCCTCAAGCATTTTGCTGAGTTTCTCGCCAACCCTGCACTCACATTTACCACAAGTGCACTAAGGAAATTGTACTTGGTTCTGAAGCTCACTCCATAATCCCAGTAGCTTAGAATAGAATTCTATAACTTCGGCTCCTCCTTTTTGCATCGGCCAACTTGGTTTTAAATTGGTTAATTTTTGGAGCGTTGGAAACAGCACATTGCTTCTTCAATTCAAATTTTTCCACATCTGTTCTGCCGTGTCTATATACAGTATGCTTGTGCAGAGTTTGGGGTCGATGGCATTAAGGATCGATCACTTATACATGCTTGCAACTCGGCTATATGCTTCCTTTCTTTAGGTGCCGGTTTCTGTGGTTTAATTTCCTTCAATAAATCCTAGTTTGTTTCTGGCTTTCATATTGGTTCGCATCACCTTTTCCCAAAGATCATAATTCTCTCCATCAAAGATTACCATGGTGATCAAAGCACTGGGACCTTTTGATAGATGTAAAAAAAATATTGCGGACGACTTTCTATTATGAACTTTTTGTTTGTCATGATCAAACAAAGAGTTTGATTTGAGTATCTGGTTTTAGGCCCTCAATGGCTTTGATACAATGTAGAATTTTAGGTTGTTTGGAAACAAGTTTTGGGTCACTCAAGTTGTGTGCACTTCATCTCTCCTCATTGCCATGCATTGAGTGCATTACTTATACATGTGCCTCACTACAAACCCTAGCTTAGTGGCTAAGATTCAAAGTAAGTCCTAACATGAATAGGAAACTACAAGGGAATTGGAATAGGAAACTACCAAGTATTGCTAATTACAATATCAGGTAAAAATATTCTCTAACACCATACAATTTATCTTAACAATAAGAGTCAAGAGATACATTTCCATTTTCTTAAAAAAAATTGGCATTCTTAATTATATCTGTATGGTGTGAGGATTTTTTATTTTGATTTTACGCAAAAATATATGAAGTCTTATATAGGTATATCTACTTGCTCATTTACATAAAACCTTACGAATTGTTTAGTAAGGACACCTCCACAAGTAATAATTTATCACATGTCCACTTTACATGTTAAAAAGTTTACGATATTCACGAAGATGATTGAGTACAAACAACATGATGACTTACAACCTACATTCTTATCTCTGGCAGATGCACCTTGAATAAAGTGTATTTACACAAGTAATCTTGATGGTGCATTTTTACTATAATAAAAAACTATAGCAAGTGTTAGCTTTCTTGAATCTCACAATGCATTTATTAATATGATTTGATGAAAGACAAAAAGAGATTAATCAATTGATATATTCATTGTGGTGTATTTAAACTAAATTGAAATTTATATTGTTTAAATATGTTATGATTCTAGTTAATATTGGCATGCTAATGCATATTTGCTTAATTGAGTTGATATATGTTGCCACAATATCTTGAGATGATTTAGAATTCAAATTTGAATATGTCATGTTTATGATATTATATTGTGTGATTCAAATTTGAGTATGAGACTATGATTCTCTAAATATGGCCATATCTTTTGAAACTAAGTTCTAGTTGTTGCTTGGCCTAAAAATAGCAACTAACAGATTTGATAAGTTAAATTCCCAAGTAGAATCAGCAATTACCATTGAAGATTTTGGGAGTTGTTGTTGCTAAAAACCAGCTACAATTCAAGGCCTTGAAGTTGCACTCTAAGGACTTGAAGACCAGCTGAAGATTTTCTTTCCATTTTTGAATGTAATGGCTACTTCAATTCCATTTGCCATAAAAAGGGGAGGTCCTTGCAACTGAAAGCGACACAAGAGAGCACAAGCAAAGAACGAGGAGAAAGAGAGCTACGCTTGCAAATTAAGAAGACATTAAGAGATACATCGAGCTTATATTAGCGTGTCTATTGTGGTTATTTACTTCTAATTATAAAGTGTAATTTGTTATATTTCTTTGCATTAGGTTGGGTTGATTAGTTGGATGACAGACTACCCAAGTATGGTTGGGGAGCAACGCGTATGTTGGGACACCTAGAGTTGTAGGATCAACTCGTAGGTTGTACGATTAGTGAATCATGCGTAATCGACTGACCTAATAAAAGAAAGATGTTCAAAATCCATCGGCGAGGAGCACCCTTGGGTAGAGAACTAGGCGTGGCCGAACCTCTATAAATACTTATGTTTTGTCCACATTTACATTTTCCACATTTTTATCTTGATTGTCTCGCGACTTTGATCATCGCCCTATTCATCCCCCCTCTAGGGTGATTTAACTAGCCAAATCGGGTCAACAATTGGTGTCAGAGCTAGTACGATTTTTTAAGACTTTACCATCATATAGTTTGATCACATGGCTGGTTATGGTTTTGACTCTGATTGCCCTCCACTTTTTAAAGGTACTAATTATTTTTTGTGGAAAGAAACAATGGATCTTCATATCAAGCACAAGGGTCTCGATCTTTGAGAGATAATGGTGAGAGGCCCAATAGTTATTTAAAAATCAGAAGATGAATATACTGAAGATGACTACAAGCGGATATCCAAAATTTTTAAAGTTCTACACATTTTATATTGTCCTCTTACTATTGATATTTATGAGTTTATCCAACATTGTGATAGTGCCAAAGAGATTAGGAGACTATTTATAATTTATAGGGTCCTAATCAAAATGTGGTATTAAGCGAATTTGCGGCGCAAGATGAAATAATAATTTAAGGAAATGTTACGCAAGTTGAGGGTCGTCAACTACATAAAGAGCAAGAATATGCAAAATGATGATCCAATTCAACAACTTATACATAATGGTGTCTAGTATGCCCAAATTGAAGAATTTCTTGAAAATGGTGAGAAAAACAAAGATTGTTGTTACTCATCTATTCTCCAAAGTGGTGAGTATGAGGTAAAATCCATGCTTGAATTTTCAAACAATAGTTTATCTCCAAGTCATCACATTTTTCATTATTTAAATACCACACCAAATTTTCAACTTTCAAATATTCTTAATTGTGGTGTTAAATCAAGAAAATGTGCTAAGATTGAGGGAAAGAAAAATTTTAACCCATTAATTTTTCTTACTTCTAATAATTTTGAATCCAAAAAGAAAAGGGTATCGAGATTTGGTCAAACAGTTTCATTCTTGAAGAAATCAAAAAAGAATGCACATGTTTGTGGGATGTTATTGATTCCTCATTTACGTACTAATAATGATTTTTAATAGTTAATCCTCTTGAAAATTTAAGTGGACAAAGAAACATTGGAGCTTCACAATGGCATATGGTAAGTTATGGTTTGCCAAAAGTAAAAATAAGGTAAGTTCCTTGTTTTGTCATTGTCCAGATTTCAAGGCCCTAAAATACAGTCCAAGGCCTCGAACATTAAGCAGAACGTAGGATGTACTGCTTGTAAATAACTAAAATCCAAGGGCTTGAGTTTTTATGCCAAACATCTTGAATAGTGGTAATACTTGGATTCTTGCTAAACATAAGGCGATGTTGCTTTGCTTGATCTGCTTCCTATTGGTGGAAATTTGATTTTCAAAATTTTGAATTTTAATTTGTTTTATTATCTTTGGAATGTGAGTATGATTAATATTTCAATATATCTTATACTATTATGACATGTGACTATGCATATATGATCTCAATGCTTTTGTCCATAATTATTATGCTCCCCAGTACTTGCATAGATGACATTCTTGTTTCTATGAGGGAAAAAGTATATCACTTGATCATTTTTCAATAGCCTTGGTTTACTCTTGATAGGTGGAGAATTTTGTTAATGTTACTATATATTAATACCTTGTTACATCCTTATGTTGCTTATGAGAATTTCAAGTCCATGAGCATTAGCGTATGTGATTGATTTTATTGTTAGTATTTAACCCCTTATATGTTTTTTATGATTGCCATAGATTAAGAGGGTGTGTCTTTATATTTTATTGATTTGTTAAGGGGGAGCTATGTGTGTTTGTCATAATTTTTATGCTTCGATTTTTCTTTCTCCGCTTGTGCTACCTTTTGATGAATTACAAAAAGGGGGAAAAGTATTTGGCCAGCTTTTCTTGGTGTGTCATTCAGAATTATATTGATATGTCATTGGATTTTGTCTTTCATCAAAAAGGGGGAGATTGTTAGCTTTCTTAAGCTCACAATGTATTTATTAATATGTTTTGATAAAAAACTGGTGAACCTCTATTTGTACCACTTTTTAGCCCCTATTTGACTCATTTTCTTCCCCGTTTTCACGTTCAATGATGTTAAGAAAGAGTCAAATCGGCCTCCTTTAGCGCACTTTTTATTCATATAACATCTTTCGATATTTTCAGGAACTCTATCAAGGAAACGGAAAGATGAACGGTTTTAGCAGAAAGGAGAGCCAAGGAAGCACGTTAAAGCTGCGGAAAAGCGTCACATGGAAGTCCCGAGGGATCGAACACACGCGGCACAGCCAAACGATGAAGAACGGACCAAGCCAAGCCGATGCCAAGTGGCACGGCTTGACCATGCCACGTGGCGTTGGCTAGTCCCGCTTGGTCGACTCTCGGGCGATCTCGGCAGTGTTTTGGCACGGTCACCCCCGTGCCTCTGGGCACGACCGTGCCACCCCCGTTCCGCGTCGCGACTTAAAACTTCTCCCGGGGCTGTTTTAACTTCATTCAGTTTTTCATTCAGTTCCTCCCTTCCCAGAACGCTCTTAGGCGATTTTTAGGTTTTAATAGATAGTTTTGTTTCGATACTTTTGAATCGGCTATTGGATTAAAGTTTGTTCTACTATTGATTCCTGCAATTAATTCAAGGTTCTTAATTCTCTCTCTACTCTTGTTCTTAATTACTTTGAAGTTTGCAATGGTTATGAATTTGAATGCTTTAGTTGTTGCTCGAAACCTGATGTGTGGCTAAATCCCTCAACTTATGTTGGGGTTGACGCTGAATATGTGTGGTTGAATCTTGTACTGGCCCAATCCATGTTCCCCCTTTGTTTTGCGATTACGAATTCTGCTATGCACGCCACATGCTCGATGAAATGCTTGGAAGAACATTCATCGTTTTTATTGGGGTTTAAGGGAGTGTTGAGAAATGAAACCTTTACCTAGTGCGTCTTAGTAGACAATTAGGATTTTAACATGAAAATAGTTAAGTTCTAATTGGGATTAGAGATTGTGAATCTTGTAATCCTTCAACCTTTAGTCCCATGAAAATAGGCGACTATGGTTCTAGGATGAGTCTTCGACCCTTGAGAGTGGGAGGAAATGGGCTTAATTGACAATCCATCCATTTGTGATGCATGCTTGGGATGTGTGATTGGGTTAGTAACTGATTCACTAGCATAATCGTGTCGTTAATTCCAACCTAGGTGCTTTCTATTCTGTTGTTTACTTCACTTTTCAGTTGTTATCGTTTCTCTTAGTTTAGTCTTCAACCCAAAATTGTGATTGCCTAGCTTGAGCGATCTAATTAATTCTGGCAGTTGAAGTCAAGTTCCCTGTGGATTCGACCCATACTTGCCGGTTGCTAGCTACATCTACGCTGTGCATTTGCAGTAAATTAAAACGATAACAAGTTTTTAGCGCCGTTGCCGGGGACTTGCGCCTTTTAATATTAGAATCGATTAGCGTACTCTAGACTAGGCATTTCTTTCTTTTCTTTTGCCTTAGTTTATCACTCTTCTTCTTTTTGCTAGAAACTGTTTACGTCAGGGTATTGTTTGCTTGTGTATGCGCAGGAGGAGTCAGAGGGATCAAGATCTTATCCCCCTCAATCCTGAGATAGAAGCAGCCGACGCCGGAGTAGCGGAGAAGCGAGAAGGAGGAAGAGAGAGGCAGCGGTGATGGCCCAGGAAGATAATAGGGTGCTTCGGGACTATGCTTTGCCACAAGTATCGGGCATCACCTCCTCTATAGTTAGCCCCGCAGTCGAGGGTAACAACTTTGAGCTCAGTCCAGCACTTATATCATTTGTGGAGAGGGAGCAATTCAGCGGACACCCATCTGAAAACCCAAATACGCATCTTCGCAAGTTTCTTGCGAAGTGCGACACTATCAAGATCAATGGGGCGCCCACTGATGCAATTAGGCTGCGGCTCTTCCCTTTCTCGTTGAGGGACAGAGCCAGTGACTGGTTACAAAATGGGGAGCCTAATTCATTCACCACCTGGGAGATGCTCTCCAAGGCCTTCCTCAGCAAGTATTTTCCACCGGGGAAGACTGCAAAGCTGAGGACTGAGATTACTTCTTTCCTTTAAAGGGATGGCGAGTCCCTTTATGAGGCTTGGGAGAGGTTCAAGGACCTCCAGCGGCAGTGCCCTCATCATGGTGTTCCTGACTGGCTTCTAGTCCAGACATTCTACAATGGGCTAGAACAGTCAGTGAAAATCTCAGTGGATGCCGCTGCAGGAGGAGCTCTCATGGGTAAGTCGATCGAGGTAGCAAAGGTCTTGTTGGAAGAGATGGCTTCCAACAATTATCATTGGGCAAGTGATAGAGTCACCCCGCATAGGAGCAGTGGCAAGTACGCGGTCAACGTTGTGACCCTTCTAGCCAGTCGGGTGGATGCGCTAGCACAGAGGCTAGACAAAGTGGGCGCTTCTCCTACTCCAAGTGGATCTTCGGGGCCATCCATGGGGCATGCATACTGCGAGGCGTGTGGCATCCAGGGGCACACCTCCATTGAATGTTACAATGCTCCCTCCAGCGTTGAACATGTCAATGCGTACCACAACTACACCACACCTCCTCAAAATAACCCCCATCCCACCACCTACAACCAGGGTTGGAAAGGCCACACGAATCCTCTCTACAAAAATCACAACCCTCACCCTCAGAATCCCATCCAGCCACCCGGTTTCCACAATCGAGCTCCCTACACTCCACCCCCTCCACCTGCTGAACCCACATCTCACCTGGAGAGTCTTATGGAGCGCTTCATAGCCACCCAGACCACAACCAATGAGAATCTTAAGGAGTCAATCCATCTGCTGACCTCCACGGTAGATGCTATGGCCACCCATCAGAAGACGATGGACACGCAGATAGCCCAGATTGCCCAACAAGTGAATCTCCTATCTCGATCTCAAGGGCAACTTCCAGGCCAGCCAGACGTCAACCCCCAACACCATGTCAATGCCATCTCCACGATGGAAGAGGGGTTAGGGGAGAGCCCGGTGATGGTTCTCCAAAAGGTAGTTACAGTTCCTGATTCTGCAGGAACTGAGGGGAAGACGAGAGAAGAGAATCTGAGCTTCACTGGGGAGCCTAGTCCGCCACCTCCTACCCGCCCATACTAGCCCCCAGTCCCTTACCCTCAGCGACTGGCATAGTCCAAGCTACGTCAGCTTGAACCTAGATTCGCGCAATTCTTGGAAACCCTACACCGAATCTATGCCAGTAGCCCATTTTTGGAAGCTCTCAAGAATGCACCTGCACACTTCAAGTTTTTAAGAGAGCTCCTGTCCAAGAAGGGGGAGCCCGGGGTTGCTCCAGTGACCCCCATTTTCGGATCCTATCGCGCACTTCTACCGAGGCAATTACCACCAAAGCTGCAGGATCCTGGCTGCTTCTCTATCCCATGCTGCATAGGGGATATGCAGATTGAGAGAGCCCTTTGCGATCTGGGCGCTAGTGTGAGCCTCATGCCACTCTCTCTCTCTGCCAGAAGCTGCAATTACGGGACCTCACGCCCACCAGCATGATGATTCAGCTAGCAGACTACTCCATCAGGCAGCCTGTCGGCATTTTGGATGATGTCCCGATCCAGGTGGGCAAGTTCCTCATCCCCTGCGATTTCATTGTTCTTAACATGGATGAGGACTTTCCAACCCCACTCATCGTAGGTCGCCCATTCCTCGCGACTGCCGGGGCGGTGATTGATGTTCAAGTCGGCACTCTATCATTCCAACTGTGTGGGGAAAAGGTAGCCTTCAGTTTCCCTCCCCCTGCACCACCTTCAGCGCCTGTCATTTCCCCACCCTCAGAGGATCCCATCCCCACTTTCCCATTTGATGCTGCTCCTGAGGTTGATACATTTGATGGAATGAGGGATCTCACATGCTGTCTACTAGTTCTTCCACTTGTTCTGCGGTCGTCCCTCTCACATCCTACTTCACGACCGCCTCTGCTTGTCCAGGGGAGGTAGAGGATCCTCATTCATATTTCTACACCTCCCCCAGGCCACCTCCCACATCATTTCCATCTATTATTTGGAGGTAAGGGTCAAGCTAAGGACCTTAAACAAACGCTTCTTGGGAGGCAACCCAAGGCATTTATCGTTGTTCCAAAAAAAAAAAATAGTGTGTCACTCCTACCCTTCCCCTCTCCCATTTCCCCCTTCCCTTGCCCTTTTTTTGCGTCCTTTCCATTGAGGACAATGAAAACCTCAAGCATGGAGAGGTGAGCTTATTGCTCTTTGGGTAGAATGGTAGATTTTAGGGTGTCGGTTGAATGACATCACTTGCATGTGCATCATATAGATAGGATGGCATATAGTTTTCATAGGGTATATTTGCATTTCCTTCCTTTAATAGTGCATGTAGGTTAGAGCATATTAGACACATGTTGCATTTCAAAAGGAGAAGTGATCGAGTTGGGTGTCCTTAAGCTTTCCAGGTACTACTCCCTACCCTTCTTCTCAGTATCCTTTATATCTTTTATCGCTTTCCTTAGCTTTATTTCCTTTCAATAAATGTGTGCGAAAACCCCTCTTATGAAGAGAATACAAAGGGTGATGATTGATTGATCTGGTTGAGTTGTGTGTTGAAGTATAACCTGTTATGGTGTGAAATGTTGTGAATTGCGCTCTAACATTGCCATCTATGTTTCCCCTACCCTATGCTATATGTTATACTTCCCTTGAAATTCATATGACTTGACTTGACTGACCTTGATAAGTGGGACATATCTTGGAGTGAGTTGTTAGAGTGTGGTAGACTTACCCGTGAGACCTTGAGCCTAATGACTATTCATTGCATATAGTCTCATACTTTCCTTCATGTGTGACTCACCCGTGATTGCATCTCTAGAACTTGGTCTTATTCTCTTTGAAATCGCATTTAGCATGTGCATGTGTTGATATGACTGAGACAATTTTTGTTCTTTTTAGCCACATGAGCCAAAAAACCACCCATTGTTATGTACTACCTTCCTTGCTAGCCCTTTGTGCCTTTCCCCTTGTCTTTGTTGTTGCATCCTACACACTACACACTTGCCCTATCGATATTTTCCATATCCTTGTCAAGGCCTAGTGGAGCAACACTTCTATGTTGAGTTGGGTTTGCTTTGAAGGTTAGTTTGCCATGGGTACATTATTAGCGGTTTGTTTGGGGGGATTTACAATTCAAGGTTGTGTTCCCTATGCCATTCACTTACCTTTCTCCTTTCAAGGAAAAGAAATAGAAATGAATGAAAAAAAGGAGGAAGCAAAGAAAAGAAAAAAAAAATAAGAGAAAGAAAAAAAAATAAAAAAATATAGAAAAGTTGTAAATAAGGTGTTTGGCATGGGAGTGTGACAATGAGATTGCTATATCCCTCCCTTAAGTTTTTTTTTTTTTGTGGGGTTGTTGCTCAAATTTTCAATTGTGGTGTGAAGTTGTTGTTTCGACATTAGCTGTGGAAGTGTTTTTTGCTCCCTAGTCTTTGACTGTTAGCTCCAGTCTTCCCAAATTTATTCCACTTCTCACCCTCTACCTCTGACCCCATTACATCCCTTTACAAGTCCTCACGATTTACACATTGCACGTTGCATTAGGCGGTGGAGAATTGAGAACTCTACCAAGCTTATGGTAGTTGCCTAATTGGCTTGAGTATTGAGTGCACCCTTATTACGTATTCTAAGCACATTAAGGGGAGTGTTCCACTTTATCCTAAAGTGAGGTTCTACCAGTCCTACTTACTCACCACTAATCAAGGAAAGTCATGTCATGTTGTGTATTTCGATATTGGGGCGTTTGATGTATTTCATTTGGGTATGGGGATCTATGGAAGGAAGTGTGCGAGCTAGGTTTGAATAGTTTCACATTTTGACTTGGCGATTTTTAATGCACAGTTTGATTTGGATTATTGATTATTCATCCCTTGTCTAAGGAGGGTGTGTTAAGAGGTTTACCGTTCTCCCTGATCCTTCATAGCGTAGTCTTGCTTGGGGACAAGCAAGCGATAAGCATGGGGACGTGATGAACCTCTATTTGTACCACTTTTTAGCCCCTATTTGACTCATTTTCTTCCTCATTTTCACGTTCAATGATGTTAAGAAAGAGTCAAATCGGCCTCCTTTAGCGCACTTTTTATTCATATAACATCTTTCGATATTTTCAGGAACTCTATTAAGGAAACGGAAAGATGAACGATTTTTGAAGAAAGGAGAGCCAATGAACCAAGTTAAAGCTGTGAAAAAGCGTCACAAGGAAGTCCCGGGGGATCGAACACACGCGGCACAGCCAAACGATGAAGAACGGACCAAGCCAAGCCGGTGCCAAGTGGCACGGCCTGACCGTGCCACGTGGCGTTGGCTAGTCCCACTTGGTCGACTCTCGAGCGATCTCGGCAGTGTTTTGGCACGGTCACCCCGTGCCTCTGGGCACGACCGTGCCACCCTTGTTTCGCGTCGTGACTTAAAACTTCTCTCGGGGCTGTTTTAACTTCATTCAGTTTTTCATTCAGTTCCTCCCTTCCCAGAACGCTCTTAGGGGATTTTTAGGTTTTAATAGATAGTTTTGTTTTGATACTTTTGAATCGGCTATTGGATTAAAGTTTGTTCTACTGTTGATTCCTGCAATTAATTCAAGGTTCTTAATTCTCTCTCTACTCTTGTTCTTGATTACTTTGAAGTTTGCAATGGTTATGAATTTGAATGCTTTGGTTGTTGTTAGAAACCTGATGTGTGGCTAAATCCCTCAACTTAGGTTGGGGTTAACGCCGAATATGTATGGTTGAATCTTGTACTGGCCCAATCCATGTTCCCCCTTTGTTTTGCGATTACGAATTCTACTATGCACGCCACATGCTCGATGAAATGCTCGAAAGAGCATTCATCGTTTTTATTAGGGTTTAGGGGAGTGTTGAGAAACGAAACCTTTACCTAGTGCGTCTTAGTAGACAATTAGGATTTTAACATGAAAATAGTTAAGTTCTAATTGGGATTAGAGATTGTGAATCTTGTAATCCTTCAACCTTTAGTCCCATGAAAATAGACGACTATGGTTCTAGGATGAGTCTTCGACCCTTGAGAGTGGGAGGAGATGGGCTTAATTGACAATCCATCCATTTGTGATGCATGCTTGGGATGTGTGATTGGGTTAGTAACTGATTCACTAGTATAATCGTGCCGTTAATTTCAACCTAGGTGCTTTCTATTCTGTTGTTTACTTCACTTTTTAGTTGCTATCGTTTCTCTTACTTTAGTCTTCAACCCAAAATTGTGATTGTCTAGCTTGAGCGATCTAATTAATTCTGGTAGTTGAAGCCAAGTTCATTGTGAATTTGACCCGTACTTGCCGGTTGTTAGCTACAGCTACGTCGTGCACTTGCGGTAAATTAAAACGATAACAAAGACAAAAGAGATCAATTAATTAATATATTCATCATGGTGTATTAGAATTATCTTGAAATTTATATTGTTTAAATATGTTATGATTCGAAGTGAATATCGGCATGCTAATGCATATTGCTAATTGAGTTGATATAAGTTGTCATAATATCTTAATTCAAATTTGAATATGTGATGCTTATGATATTATATTGTGTGATTCAAATTTAAACATGAGATTATGATTATCTAAATATTAGCCATATCTTTTGAAATTAAATCCTAGTTGTTGCTCGGCCTAAAAATAGCAACTAACATATTGGTGTTAGGGAAAAAAACACAGTTTTAATATTTATAAACCCCAAGTGCAAGGTGTATCGTTGAGTACTTGCGGTGTCGTCCACAAAGAATTGTGTTTCCAACTACCAGAGTTCACTGGAGCGTATCAATCTAAGCGACATCAAAGGTGAAAGAGGAAAACTAAATTACGAACAAACATAGAAAAAGCGACTTGGAGTTGTGATTTGACCAATGAACAAGCCAACAAATTGAGACGAGTCGTAACCTACCCAAACTACATCATAAACTAAAGATGATTGGTTGCGCCATCAAGGACCACCCAAGCCCTCCCTCAAGGGTCATGAGCTAGTCTAATTAACCTAACCACCTATTTTCATGAGGTTAGCCCAATTAGACCACAAAACTAGCAACCCCGGACCTAGCTCGATTCGGATACTATTTTTATGTCCCGAATTCGGCTATTCCCTCTCCCACACTAGCTAATTGATCTCACCTCTCAGCGTAAGTCAATCGCCCAAAAATATGGATGAAAGCTCTCTCAAGCATTTTATCAAACACTTGGCTGGCGTGAGGAAAAACTCTAGGTTCTAGACATAGATTGGGTATGGTTAGGCCACATACAAGACTAATTAGCCATCAAGAGACTAATCACAATCCAAGCCCACAAAATCTAACAACTAATTATCACAAACACATCAAAACCTAAACTAACAACTAAAAACATAAACTTGAAGAACAAAACAAAGAGAATGAAATAAAACAATTCTAAACAACTAAATAACATGAATCAACAATGAAAACTAATCATAAAAACTTAAACAAATCAAACACAAGAATTAAACCCACAAAACATAAACAAGAACAACTATGAAATAAATAGAGAAAGGAGAAGAAAACTTAGTCTTCAATTGATGAAGGCACTTGAAATCCAAAAGTTGAATCCAACATTACAATCTTCAATCCTAAACTAATCCTCCTATGGAGGTTTTTATTTGCTAAAACCTAAACTAATCTAGTCTAAAATCGCCAGAGAGAAGACCTAAGCATGACTAACATGGGGTGTATCGTTGAGTACTTGGGGTGTCGTCCGCAGAGAGTTGTGTTTTCAACTGCCATGACTAACTAAAACGTCTCGAGGTAGGTAAAGTCAAAGGAAAATATGGTAAATTAAACTGTGCTAACAAACATAGAAAAAGCGACTTGGAGTTGTGATTTGACCAATGAATGAACCAACTAGTCGAGACGAGTCCTAACCTAACCAAACTACATCACGGACTAGAGATGATCGGTTGCAGCATCAAAGACCACCCAAGTCCTCTCTCAATGGTCATGAGCTAGTCTAATCAGTCTAACTACCTATTTCCATGGGGTTAACCTAATTAGACCATAAAACTAGCAACCCCGAACCTAGCTCGATTCGGATACTATTTTCATGTTCCGAACTCGGCTATTCTCTCTCCCACACTAGCTAATTGACCTCACCTCTCATCATAAGTCAATTGCCCAAAAATATGGATGAAAGCTCTCTCAAGCATTTCATCGAACACTTGGCGGGCGTGAGGGAAAACTCTAGGTTCTAGGCATAGATTGGGTATGGTTAGGCCAAATACAAGACTAATTAGCCATCAGGAGGTTATTCACAATCCAAGTCAACACAATCTACCAACTAAACATCACAAACACAACAAAACCTAAACTAACAAACAAGAACATAAACTTGAAGAACAAAACAAAGAGAATGAAATAAAACAATTCTAAACAACTAAATAGCATGAATCAACAATGAAAACTAAACATCTAAACTAAACAAATCGAATTCAAGAATTAAACTAACAAAAATCAAAACAAGAACAAAAGCGTGAAATAAAGAGAGAGAGAAAGAAAGAGAAAACTTAGTCTTGAATTGATAGAAGGAACTTGAAATCCAAAAGTTGAATCCAAGATTACAATCTTCAATCCTAAACTAATCCTCCTATTGAGGTTTTTATTTGATAAACTCACCTACAGTCTAACCTAAGAATCGCCAGAGAGAAGCACCAAGCAACCCCGAGCGACCCCCCCGGTAAAAATCACAAAGCAAGCCCTTCAAATAGAAGTCGAAACAGGCCGAAACTGGACAGGTGGCATGCCCATGCTGCCTGGCATGGGATACCCATGTCGTTTTTATGCCTGCGCGCACTTTTTCCGTTCGTTTTTTTACCTTTTTTCACTCCTTTTTGCGACACTTGTCCTATTGAACTTATTACCTACAAAAGTAAATAAAACAAGTAAAAATCCTAAAGATTACTTAATAAAAGAAGAAAAATTCTAAAGATTAGATTATTACACGAGCTAAAATCAGATGAAAAAGGCATGTAAAATGCGGCAATTTATCGCCTAACAATTGGATAAGCTAAATCTCCAAGTGGAATCAACAATTAGCCATTGAAGAATCAGCAATTAGCTATTGAATATTTTGGGAACTATTGTTGCTGAAAATTAGTCGCAGTTCAAAGCCTTGAAGTTGGACTCCAACGGCTTGAAGACCAGTTGAAGATTTTCTTTCCTTTTTTGAATGTAACAGCTACTTCAATTCCATTTGCTATAGAAAGGCGAGATCCTTGCAACTGAAAGCAAAACAAGAGAGTACAAGCAAAGAACAGGAAGAAAGAGAGTTACACATACAAATTAAGAAGATGATGTTCAGAGATACATTGGGCTTATATTGGCATATCTATTGTGCTTATTTACTTCTTGTTATAAAGTGTAATTTGTTATATGTCTTTGTATTAGGTTGGTTTGATTAGTCGGAGGACTGACTGCCCAAATACGGTTGGAGAGCAACGCGTACATTAGGACACCTAGTATTGTAGGGTCAACTCATAGGTTGTATGATTAGTGAATCGTGTTTAATCGACCATCCTAACAAAAGAAAGATGTTGAAAATCCCATCTACGAGGGGCACCCATTGGTAGAGAACTAGGCGTGGCTGAACCTATGTAAATATTTGTGTTTTGTCCACATTTACATTTTTTGCATTTTTGTCTTGATTGTCTTGCAAGTTTGACCACTGCCCTATTCACCTCCCTCTAGGATAATTTAACTAACCAAATCGGACCAACAATGAGTCTTAATTTGTCAAAAGGAGTGAGGCATGCGGTGGCGGTGAAAGAAGATAAAATACAAACAATATCCTTGCCAAGCATCTTATGTGAGAAACTCCGACAAATCCAAAGTCGGAATATCTGAAGTCTAGTATCGACATCTCATGAACACACACACAATGAAGAGGACCAAAAGAAAAAGAAAAAGAAAAAGTGGACGCGAAAACGGTTGGGTTGAGGGAAATATTGGACCATGAAGGATGCAAGCTCAATTCATACAATATATCGTAAGAACCATAACCTGATACTCCAGATGTGGTCTCTCACGAATTATCATATTCGCTTGCTAGGTGTATATTCGGATCTAATTTTTAATTTTCAACATAAGATGAATCAGACTACAGCAGAAAGGGTTGCCTAGCCCAAAAGGCTGTGCAGCAGCCTTAATCCGGGATCCCGGGCAGGACTGCTTTGTTCTTCTTTTCCTTTTTACCCTTTTCTTTTCCTTGGATGGGAGCGTTTGGCCTAAACACTCTTTTTCGATCACTGATTTTTACATCACCATGGCACACGCTCATTCCCTGGTTAGGTTAGATGATGTTATGAGCAAAATAGGCTCATTGGACGGCTCAAAGAGTTCCAACTTCCTAGTGGTAACTTATCAAGCTTCGCAAATGTATTGATGGATGTCACCAAAGGAGGCCTCCTATCTAGGCATGTTCTTTAAAGATGCATGACTGATTGCTAACATTTTTCTGCTCTTTTCCCTTTTCCGATGGCAGATTGAAATCTTTTTTTTTCTTTGTTTCTCTCCATCTCTTTTGTGCAGCTTGTCTCTTGAGGTTTTCAAGCTAGTCCACCGTTTTCTTTCTTTTTTTTCAACTTGGATTCGTCATCGGATAAGAACCTTTTAATGAAGAAGGGGACAAAAATGGAATAGACTTAGGAAGTGTGAATGAACATGTGGAAGTTTCAAGACTTGGGCTCAAAAATGAAAGGTTAGTGGATAATTGAAGGGACTCCTTGGCTTAAGTCATGAATGCAAGTTCAAGGGGTTGGTAGTGCTTCTTAAATCCTCTAGTGTATAGGTACATAATAGGCTTAACGGTGAAAACCCAGAAAGAATTACTAATATGTTTAGTCTCCGATTTCAATATCCTAGATGAATAGGAAAATCCCTTCTAAACAATTATGCAAGCTTTATTTTAAGATCTTGGGTACAAACTTGGGGTGAGCCCATTTAGCCAAATCTAAAGTGACCTGTTTTTTCCTTCTTTTTTTTGGGAATTTGGTGTGAACCTAGATGAACTAAGTGAGTTTTTAAGCTTAGGCTTCTTAACTCTTTGTCTAAGGTCCATGGTTAGAATTTGATTACTCTTGGTTTAGCATCGGGTCAAAAGGATCCTGATCTCGCACGCTAAGAATGTCTAACATATGCCCAACTCCTATATATTTATAGGAGAATTGTCTCAACGCCTATGCTCCACTTTAGAAATCTTCATAAAACTTCGATTTATATTCCAAATAGAATATAGGAATACTAACTTTTCTAATATTGCTAAAATTCTGAAAAATAAAATATTTATACAAAACAAAATCTTTACAAGACAAAAACAAAATGTCTAAACTATTTCATATAATTTGGAGACAAGATTCCAGCTCACTAGATTCTTTGGTAATTTATCTTTAAAGAGTTGAAAGTAAACTTGCTCTTCAACAGCTTCCTAAAAACTAGACTTGATCAAATTGAGGGTGGTGTTAGATTGATGGTCAAGTCATGAAGATCAGTGAATAGAATTTTCTTAACTCTGGCCCTACTCAACCTTCATGCCAGTTGGCATACCTTTGACCCTGATCCTGTAGATACCTTCGGGTCATCGGGTCAGACCTGACCCTCAAACCTTCCTTGTATAGAAAATGAGAGTTTTCACTAAATTTCGTTTTTATTATAAAATTTAACATTAAACATCCTACAAAACAAATGGTCAAATGATGATATAATGATCCAGTGAAATATATCGCAATTACAAGCATTCGAATCGTAATTTAGTGATTAAAACAACTACTTCACTAAAACGATTTCTCCAAACATCAGATATAGAGCGATAAAAGGTCAGGAGCCAGTGAGATTTGGAAAGGTGAATAAGGGGTGAGAATAAGAAGGGACGAAAAAGTAGAAAGCAAAAAAGTTTTGAACAAATGAAGCCCAGAGTATCTTGTTTTGACTTTAAATTTTAATTTATGTAAAAAAGCGAGGATCAGCGGGTTGGGTCAGAGGGTCAAAACCTCTACCTGAACCCGACCTTCATAATAGTCGGGTACCCTCAATTTGAGAGTCAAGGAGAGTCGGAAACGAAAAAAGCCGGCCCTAACCTTCATTTTTGAGGGTCGGGATGGGCAGATCAGACGCGGCCCCGGTCCGTTGATAAGGTCTATAAAAACTAAATCCCACATCAAAACCTCCTATAATGCACAAAATAGATCATCAGAGTAAAAGGTGCGTGAAAAGAGTTTAAGAAGACAAAATTGTGAATAAAATAATTATTTAAGTAATTTGTAGGTATGTAATTATTTAAGTAATTTGTAGGTATCTTTGTGGCACGTATGTGAAGAAAGAATGAAAAGATTTTTCTTCTTCATGTAATGAATTTTAGACATGATCAAATTGAGAGTCAGGTCAGGTTGTGGGGCCAGCCATGAGAGTCAACATACAGAATTTTCTCGACTCTATCTTTACTCGATCTCCATGGGGGTCGGCATACCATTGACTCTCACTCAGATCCTATGGGTAACCTTAGATTATCGGGTTAGATCATATGGTTAGGTTGCGTTTTTATTATAAATTTCAACACTAAACATCTTATTAAACAAAGGTCAACAAATAATACAATGTTCCAATGAAATGTATCATAACTACGAATATTCTAATGCCTAATTTAGCCAATAAAATGATTAGTTCATTAAAACGACTGCTTCAAACATAAAAGTGGGAGTACAAGAAGGTTAAGAGCCAATGAGAATTAGAGAAATGGGTGAGGGGGGCAGGCTAAGAAGAAGCTAGAAAGCAGAAAGTCAAAAGGTTTTGAACAAATCAAACACACAAGTATTTTATTTTGATTTTAATTTTAATTTTTCAAAAAAGTGCAGGTCAGTGGGTTGGGTCAGATGGTCAAAACCTCTACCAAGCCCAACTCTCATCATAGTTAGGTGCCAACAATTTGAGGCTTAGGGCGGGTGAGAAACGAAAAAAGGTCGACCCCAACTCCCACTTTTAAACTCAGATCGAGACTGATCATGAGGGACTAGTATTAACAAATGTGAACCGCATAAATAGCCCTATATTTAGATCTCCCTATTCATATGACTAATGGCAATGTGAACCACTTAAATCTTTATATAACAAATGCTAAAATGGGTAAAGTGCTCACAATTGAGGAATTCTCAAATACTGCATGGAGAGTGATTTGTGGAGTTTCAGTATATAGCAACCGTGGATTTAAACTCGACAGTGAATCCTAACCATTCAATTATTCACATTATTTTAAATTTTAAACCGTTGGAAATTATTTTGTTTTAAATTTTAAAATTCATAAAAATTTATAGGTCCCAGGATCGAAACTTGACTCTGACAGAAGAGTTGCTTCCCTGCCCTCCTTTATTTTTTTGCTCTTCAATTTTTTTTCTTTTTTTTTCCAAACAGGTCCTAGGATCGAAACCTGTCTCTAATAGAAGAGTTGCTTTCCTGCCCTCCTTTGGTTTTTCGCTCTTCAATTTTTTATTTTATTTTTTTTCCTATTTCTGTTTGTCTACATCTTGAGGAAAAGCATGAAATAAGATAGGTTTATTATGAAACTTGTCAATACGGGTTGAACTAATTCTCTCCACATACTTACTCTTTCATTGATTAATATTATGGTCAATGCCCTTGCGATATAAGGTTTTTAATAAAAAGCAAAAGTTAATCTTATTAACGTTATCGCACATAGTAAAAGAATTATGTATACATCTTTATTAGATAAGTGCAAAAATGAATGGCAGACTAAGAATACTTCCCTCCCTCAATCCAAACTTCTCATTAATTCCGTCAAAATACTCAAAACAGTTAGAAGTTAATTTGATTTTAAATTTTAAAATTCATAAAAATTCACTAATTGATATCCCCCCCCCCCAATTTTCCTACTTTCACATGTCACCCTCTCTATCGTCAATAACCACTTAAAATTACATTGC
>JACYFF010031959.1:92584869-92619869 GCA_017589665.1 Selenicereus undatus
TATATATATATATATATGCATGTATGTGTGTGTGTGTGTGTGTAAGTTATGTTGTAATGTTTGCTAGCTCATGTCTTTAGAATGAATAATTATTTGAAAATTATGATTTGTAGGAACTTGTCATTATGGATGTGTTTAGGGATAAGAGTTGGGTGAAGTTGAGAAGAATGGATAAAGAATATATGGAATATCTAAATGCGTTTCTTGATCATGCATTTGCGACTTCTGCTATTGATGATAAGATTTCTTGCCCATGTACAACATGTGCTACTCGATTCCACCACAAAAGGGAAGTTGTAAGAGTTCACCTTCTAATGAAAGGGATGGATGATAATTACCATAAACATGTGTGGGTCTATCATGGGTAGTCAATTCTAAGTGATAATGATGGTGATGATGAGACGCTAAATGATCAATTTAATCATGAAAGTCATGGTTTAATCGAACATGATATGCATGATATGATAGAGGATGCTTTTGCATGCTGTGAATCCAGCAATGATTCCTCAGGCCCTAATGAAGAAACAGAGAAGTTTTTTAAACTAATTGAAGATGCGGGCCAGCCCCTCTACGTATAGGCATATGTACTTGCTTATTTACATATTACACTACAAATTGTTTAGTAAGGACATTTACACACGTAATTATCTACCACATGTCCCCTTTACACGTTAAAAAGTTCACATTGTTCACAAATTTGATTGAGTATCAATAGTACGATGACTTACAGCCTTTATTTTTATCTCTAGTAGGTACATCTTGAATAAAGTATACTTACATAAGTAATCTTGATGATGCATTTTTACTATAACTAAGGCTCCATTTGGTCAAAAGTAATCTTGGTCAAAAAATAAGTAAGGTAATTCAATTTGCTTAGTAACCTTTCAACGTGTGAGAAGAAGATAAAATTAAAAAGATAAAAAAAGGGATGTACTAAGCATCTCATGTGAGAAACTCCGACAAATCCAAAGTAGGAATAGGAACACAACATGAACACACAATCAGGAGGGGAAAGAAAAGGAAAAAGAAAAAAGGAATGTACTAGGCATCTCATGGAATTAAGGTTGTAGATACCTAGATTGTACTATTACCTTATAAAAAAATAAAAAAATAAAAAAATAAAGGTTGGATTTTGGGAAACTGCGACAAATCGAAAAAAGAATAGTAGCACAACATGAACACAATCAAGAGGACAAAAAAATAGGAAAAGTGGATAAGAAAATGGTTGGATTTTGGGAAATATTGGGCCCATGAAGGATGCGAGTACATACATCATGTCGTAAGAACCAAGGGATAAAAAGTTTTGGATCTAATGTTTTATTTTCAACAGAAGATGGATCGAATTATAATAGAAACGGGCTGTCTAGCATAAAAAGTTGCACAACAGTGCTGATCCAAGATCTTCGTTGGGGCCGTTTGGTTCTCTTTTCTTTTTTCTTTCTTTTGTCTCAGATGGGATTATTTGATCCAAACTCTCTTTTTTAATTGTTGATTCGATGTCACTCATGTCACAATCTCATTCCGTAGGTAGGTTGGATGATGTTATGAAAAAGTTACACATTTAAAGGCTCAAAGGGCTCCAAATGGTAACATTTCAGGATTTACAAAGGTATTAATCCAGGTTACCATGAAAGCCTCCTATCCTTGACATGTTCTTTAAAGCTTCATGACTTAATAGCAAATATGGTTTTAATCTTTCCCTTTTTCGGAAGACAGATTGAAATTCTTAGTCTCTTGTTTATTTATTTCTCTCCCTCTCTTTTTGACTAGCCTGATTTATGAGATTTTCAAGTTAGCTCCTCTTTTTTTGTTCTTTCTTTTTTTGAACACTGAATTCGTCATCTAGCAAGAGTTTTCTGGTAAAGAAGGAGAAAAAAATGAAATAGTTGTAGCAAGTATGAATGAAAGTGTGGAATTCTCAAAACTTGGACTCAAAAACGGGCGGGTTAGTGGATCAATGAAGGGACTCTTTATATCTTCTAGTATGGAGGCACATAATACGCTAAATCACGAAAGCCTAAAAAGGATTGCTAATTTGTTTAGTCTCATATCTCAATATCTTAGACAAATAGGAGAATCTCTTCTAAACGACTATGCAAGCTTCATTCTTAGTTCGTGGGTCCAAACTTAGGGTGGACCCATCTAGCCTAACCTAAAGTGACCCCTTTTTTTCTCTCTTCTTTTTTTTTTTTTTGTTGGAGTTTGGAGTGAACCTCTAAATGACCTAAAGGACTTTTTAAGCTTAAGCTTCTTAACTCTTTGTCTAAAGTCCATAACTAGAGTTTCATTACTCAGGGCTTAGCATTGGGGCAAAAGAATCCCGATCTCACACGTTGAGGATGTTGAACATTTGTCTATCTCTTATGTATTTATAGGAGAATTGCATCAACGTCCACACGACACCATAGGAATCTTCCACAACCCTTCTATTTATATTCCAAATAAAATTCTAAGAATAGTAATTTTCCTAATAATGGCAAATTTTTTAAAAAAAATAAAATATTTCATACAAAATAAAATCTTAGCAAAACTAAATGAAATATTCTACAATACATCATATAATTTTGAGACAAGATTCCAACTCTTAAGATTCTTTGAAAATGATCATTAAAGAATTGGAAGTAAACTTATTTTTCAACAACTTCCTAAAGCTAAACCAAACATCAATACCTCCTTTATCCCACAAAACAGATAATCAATATAAAAGGGGCGTGAAAAGAGTTTAAGAAAACAAAATTAAGAAAAAAATAATTAATTAGGAAATTTGGCTCTATGTAATTTTGATTTAATGATTGACAAAAACTTTCCTCACAAAAGATTTTTAGGGAAGGTGTGGCAAGGGTCAATTTATGTTGGTCTATTGAAAACATCTCTTTACAAGTAGTAATGTGTATAGCGGTAAGATTGCTTACATCTGGATCTCCCTAGATCCTATGTAAGCGGGATCCATACTGAGAGTTATTGTTGTTGTTGTGTGGCTAGGGTCAATGATGGAGCTTGATAGCTCCATATAGACCTGAAACATTCATATGACTAATGGAATTTCTTTGATGGGTTCATAAGAAAGTGTTAAAAATTTATGATATTCACAACTTAATTCACAATGGACAAGAAAGTGTTGACAAATGATGATACTGTGTAATTTATCATAACAATAAGAGTCGAGATACATTTTCATTTTCTTAAAGAAATTAGCGTTGTCATGTCTATATGGTGTAAGGGTTTTTTTTTTGGGGGGGGGGGGGAGGGGTTGTGGAAACGTATCTGAAGTCCATGTATAGACATTTCCGCAAGTAATAATTTACCTCATGTGCACTTTACAGGTTAAAGAGTTCATTAAGTTGATTGAGTATCAACAACATAATGATGTGCAACCTATATTTTTATCTTTATTAGGTGCATCTTGAATCAAGGGTATTTACATAAGTAATCTTCTGTGTCATTTTTACTATAACTAAAAATATAAGTAAGTTAATTTGCTTAGAAACTATAACGTGTCTTCTGTGTCAAAAAGAACGGAGGCATGTGCTGGCAGTGGATGAAGATAAAAAATTTTTAAAAAAAAGGAATAGGGGGAACTTGAACACACAATCAAGAGGGAAAAGAAAAGGAAAAGTGGGTAAGAAAACTGTTGGATTTAAGGAAATATGGGACCCAAGCCATGAAGGATGTGAGCTGTATTCATACACGTTGTAAGAACCGCAGTCCGGAATTTCTTTAATAGGTTCACAAGAAAGTGTAAAAAATTTATGATACTAGTTTTTAAACATGTGCTCTATATGATTTGTTTTAAAATTTTATCCAAAATATTTTTAAAAATATTATAACTAATCTTATAATTTAAATTTTTAGACACAATAATATTAACAAATCTATAATTTATTTTCTTTTTTTCATTGAAGTAGTTGAAAAGACACTATTAATTATAATCACTATAGATCACATATTATTTTAAATTTTTATTTTCACAACCGCAGTATTCGAACTCACACACACACACACACACACATATATATATATATATATATATATATATATATATATATACGCACACACACACACACATATGTATATATATGTATATGATTCACAACCTAATTCACAACGGACAAGAAAGTGTTAACAAAAGATGACACTATATAATTTATCTTAACAACAAGCGTCAAGATACATTTCCATTTTCTTAAAGAAATTAGCATTACTATATCTGTATGGTGTAAAGGGTTTTTTTTCGAGGGGGGGTTTTACGCAAACAAATCTGAAGCCCATGTATAGGCATATCTGAAGTAGAGACATTTCCACAAGCAATAATTTACCACGTGTCCACTTTATAGGTTAAAAAGTTCATGATGTTCACAAAGTTGATTGTGTATCAACAACATGATGACACACAACCTGTATTTTTATCTCTGTTAGGTGCATTTTTAATCAAGTATATTTACATAAGTAATCTTGATGGTGCATTTTTACTATAACTAAAAATATATGTTAATTTGCTTAGAAGCTAACACGTGTCTTAATTTGTCAAAAAGGAGGGAGGCATGTGGTAAGAAAACTGTTGGATTTAAGGAAATATGGGACCAAAGCCATGAAGGATGTGATCTCATTTCATACATGTTGTGGGAACCATGGTTCGGAATCCCAGCTGTAGGATCCATGAATTATCGAACCTACTCCCTAGGTTTATATTCCGAGATGAGATTTTGGTTGCCTAGCCCAAAAGGCTGGGCGACAACCCAGATCCTAGATCACAACTAGGATCTTGGGCCAGTGCTAAGCCCAATTTTCTGGCCCGACTCTCCTACAGTCTATTTGGTTGAACCAACAGACTGGACTGCAGTACCATCCCAGGAATCTAATTGAATTTTTGGATCAGTACAGAGTCCGAGTTTCTAACTCAAACACAATTACGTCTGGGGACCCCTAAGTTGTCCAATCCGAAAATATTTAATGAATAACCAAAAAAAGGAAGTTTAATCAATAGTGTCACTAGTACATTTTTAGAAAAACTTATAAATCAAGTCTATTCTCTGAACATCCCAAAAACTGACAACTGGTTCGTTGAAAGCGGTTTTTGAAAGGTCTTGCAATAATCCCTAAAGTGTGGACGACTTGACTCTATAGGCTCACACCGATAATCCAGAACCAGGGGCGAAGGCTTGATGTTGTGATGGAGTGCATCACAACACCGCCAATCATCACTGATGGCCTATGCTAATCAATATGGAAAATTAAATCTAATTACACTTAAAACAACAAACATGCAACATGTTAGGATCAACTAATTCAAATAATAGAAATGAAAGTGCAATGTCAGTTGGAAGGAATTCAAAGAAATAATTCAAAATCATTATAGCGCACGAGGATGAAACGGATTAAGGTTACATCTTTACGAAACCCAAAAATTAAATAACAAAAGAATGAAAAGAGAAAGAATGAGGGGAACTTCAAGTTATGGCCTTAGGGTCCCACTTGATGTACTTGGAATCCAGTAGCTTAACGTATCTTTGGTAGTTAACCTAACTTCTCTACCCCCTAAATGATTTGTTTCGTTCAAGATTTTTTCAGTCGCTTCCTTTCAAATGTCTATGTGTCTCATAATTTTTCTGATATTTCTCCTAAATTTTTTCTACGTGTCTAACTCTAGGGGGTAGCCCCTCTTTTATTGCATTTAAAGGGATAATACAAGTTGGTTTAGAGAGATGAGATACACTCCAATTCCTTGTAGGCTAAATTTGAACAAATGCACCAATCTAGATAAAATTCTACCTTTACAAGATGTTTTAGATATGAAATAGGAATCAGAGATTCAGACCAGGTTCCCAAATAGAGGACCCGGGTTCCTCAGTTGAGTCAGGTCCAATGGGTTGGGCCGCACTCTTTTGTTTTCCTTTTTTTTTTCCCTTCATACTTGAATTAAGCAACAATCTGCTGGGTCCCAGATACGCAACTTGGGGCATAATTTTCTTCATTGGGCATTTAAAAAAACAAGACACCATTTCTGGGCATCCACAATTAGCCTCCACTTTGATCGTGCCTATGCATGGAAAAGGTCAAAGTAGTTAGCTTTCATGCTTTCCTATTTACGGCTTTGCTCTGAATTCGACCTTTCACCAATCTAGTGGATCTATTGCCCATCTAACGGGTCTTGATATCGATGTTTCACTTGTGTAAGGGATCCCTCTTGATTTCAACCTTTCACCAATCTAGCAGATTCTGACTTTGTCTTTTCGCCAATCTAGCAAATTTTGAATTCGACATTTCTCCAGTCTAGCGAGGTTTAAATTTAACTTTTTGTCAGTTTGTTGGACCTTTCAGTGGTCTAATGGCTATGAATTGCTGACTTTCGAGATCTAGCGGTTCTGAATTGTTGATCTTTCATTGGTCGAGTAGATTTTGAATTCGGCCTTTTGCCAGTCTAGCGACCCCTTTACTAGTCTAGCTGATTTTGCATTGGAGGTGTGTAAGAGCCTGAAGACCTGTAGCCAGATTTTTGTGAACTTGGTAGCGTTTTAGCTTGAAAACGTGTGGCCAGATCCCTATGAACTTGGTGGAGCCCAAGCCTAAAGATCTATAATCAGATCCTTATAAACTTAGTGGCATTGAAGCATGAAGATCTGTAGCCAAATGTGTATAATCTTGGTGGCAATAGCCATATCCCGGTGAATTTAGGGTTGTAAGAGCCAGAAGACCTGTAGAAAGGTCCCTATGAAGTTGGTGGCATGTGAGCCTGAAGACTTATACCCAGATCTCCGCGAACTTGGTGGCATTTGGGTATGAAAACCTATACCTAAATCTCTGTGAACTTGATGGCATGTGAGCCTAAAGATCTATGCTCAAATCCCTATGAATTTGGTGGCATAAGAGCCAAAAGACTTGTAACTAGATCATTATAAATTTACTGGTGTGAGAGCCTTAAAGTTTATAGCTAGATCCTTCTGAACTTTGTAGTGTGAGCCTAAAGACCTCCAGCCAGATCCCTATGGACTTGGTGGCATTTAAGCCTAAAGACCTGTGAACAACTTGGTGACGTGTGACCTTAAATACATGTACCCAAATCCCAATGAATTGGATGGCGTGAAAGCCTGAAGGCTTATACCTAGGTCCCTATGAATTTGATAGCATAAGAGCCTCAATGCCTGTAGCCAGATCTATGTGAACTTGTTGCCATGTTAGTTTGAAGACATGTACTTAGATCCTTAACTTGTCATCGGTAAGATGTTGAAATGTCAATCTTCAAGTTTGACTTTGTTTTTTTTTTTTTTGGCTCAAGCATTGATGTCCTTCTGATGGAAGCTTGCTGAATGTTGAAATGTCTGAGACATTGAGGTGTCGTTTTATGCTAAGATTAATAGGATCATATATCCTCTTAGCTAGTTCCTCTTGGACTTTATTACTTAATAATATGAAATTAGGTGGATCTCCTTTATGTAAAGATCTAGGTGAATTATATAAGGGCAGTGATCCTTATATGAAGCCCTCTTTGAGGATGGAGCCCCCACTTTGATTGAGCCTGATTGAGGCGAGGGTCATGATATAGATGTCTTTTAAGATAGTTGTTGATGCAATCTTAAGAACTTTTAATGTAATTCATGGCTGACTAGGGATGTCATGTTTGAATGCGCACTTCTTCGATTCAGGGTTCCCAAGTGATCAAGGAAGAGGGCATGCTAATAAATAGGCTAAAGACTCATGCACAAAAGCAGGTGCACTTCCTAGCCTAGTTGAGACTATGCATGTATGTGATGACCTAACCTTGTATGCATGGATGTGGAGGTCTTATGCTAAGTTTGAGGTCCATTAAATAAGGCTTGATTTAGATAAAGGAGATTAAGGGTTGGCAACAATGTTGTTTTGTAGCTTATGTTACAAAATTGGTAGGATGAAGGGTAAAAATTTAAGCGATTACTATGTTAGATCAAGTTATGAGGTATAAGTTACTCAAAATAGGGAATCTTTCCTTTTAAGGAAGGAGTAACCGTTAATTTTTCATTAAAGTGCTCATGTTCTAAGGAAGTCCTAGTTTATGTTTATTGTAACAGAAGCCCTAGATGTGTAAAGATATGATAGACAAAAATACTTTTGTTGATGTTGCCTAGAGTAGTCTTTAGTTTAGCATAAAGAATATGGTTATTATCAGCAAATGAAACCACCAATTGTGTATGGGATCCCCATGCCTTATATAATGGGTGAGTGCCCACCTAAAAAGGTTGAAAATACAAGGTGAGTATCCCTCTTGAATAATAGTCGTGATAGTGACAAAACCTCTATCTTAACCTCATTTTAGCCCCTAATTCACCTTTTTTCCCACCGTTCCATGTTTGATCTTGATGAGAAAGGGTCAAGTTGGCCACCTTTGGTTTAATTACCCTCATGTAATGGTTTTTTGTATTTTCAGGATTTTTTGCCAAGAAAACAAGAGATTTGTTGATTTTGATAGAAAGGATGGCCAAGGAGATGAGTTTCCAGTCAAAGAAGAGGCTAGTTGAAGCTTCAGGCGAACCAGTGATTTGGCATGGGTACCCCATGCCGCCTAGCGCATCCGTGTCATGTTCTCACTTTTAGCGAGCTTGACCAGAGGTATGGCACGAGTACCCCGTGCCAAGTGGCACAACCGTGCCACCTTTCGACGTTCATGACTTAATTCTTTCATCGGGGAAGTTTAGGGAGTTTTTTTTTTAACTTGGAGAGATTTGTGGGAGGCGTCTTCTATGTCTTCTTTCTCAAGACTTCATAGGCTAATCAAGATTTAATTTGAGAGTTTTAATTACGATTCTAGTTGTGAATTTAGGATTGGAATCGATTGAAGTATGTTTCCTTTCCTTTCTCTTTGCAATTTCCATCGAAGTTTGTAACTTTCATCATGTTCTTCAATACCTTATTTGTGATCGTGATTGTTGTGATGTTTAGAGGCTAAATCCCTTATCTTAGATTGGGATTAGCGCCTCTTATGCGAATTGGGATCATGTTCTAGGTTTTTGTGAATGCAAACCCATGATTGTGATTGAATTCTTGCCTAGTATGTCATTTATTTGTTGGATTGCCCAAGAGGATGTATTCATGTTCTTAATTGGGGTTCAGGAGATTAACGAAAGTTAAATCCTTAACTTAGAGCTACTTTGTAAGCGATTGACATTTTAACATGAGAATAGCTAGGGTTTCAATTTGGGATTAAGGGTTACTAAATCCTGTGACTTTGCTGACTCAAGCTTCATGGGAATAGATAATTATGATTGCTCAGCCAATCTAATGACCATCAAAAATAGGTGTAGATGTATTTCAATTTTTAATCATTCCAATTCAATCAGTTGTATGGGTAGATTCATATAACCTAGCGCATAACCCAAAGAACATAATATTGTGGTGACCCTCAATCTAGAATTTTTATTATTATTGAATCAAACAGTATCAGTAGCATTCAGTTTTATAAACTTGAATCAGTTTCTACCTGAATTGAGTGTTAAAGTCAGTCTGGTGACTAAAACCAATTTTCCTGTGGAATACAACCTATACTTGCCGTTACTAACTACAATTGGCACCCTACACTTGTGATAGCTAGAGAACTTGCTTGTTTTAGAATTAGAAGTGACCAAAACACTTTAGATTAGACTTTTTCTTTTTCTTTTCTTACTTTCATCCTGCTTACTTTTACCTTTGCTTGGACTTGCTTACGCTTGATATAGACTTTTCTTTGTATGCACAGGCTCAGTCAAGGGGGTCACAACCTACTTCCCCTGAATCTTGAGATCGAAGCAACTGTTCGCAACCAAAGCGATGCTCGAAGTAAGAAGAAAGCAGAATTTGCGATGGCGGCACAAGACAACCAAGTTCTGACGGACTCCGCTATGCCTCAATCATCGGGTATCATGTACCATCCATAGTGAACCCTACGGCCGAGGTGAACACCTTCAAGCTCTGCCCCGCCCTTATCTCCCTAGTGGAGAGAGATTAGTTTAATGGACACCCCTCTGAGAACCCTAAACATGCACCTTCAAAATTTCCTCACGAAGTGTGACACCATTAAATGCAATTAGGTCTCCATCGATGCCATTCGATTGAGGCTCTTCCCATTCTGTTTGAGGGACAGAGCCAGAGATTGGCTCCAAAATGAGGAGCCAAATGCCTTTGCCACTTGGGATGCGATCTCCAAGGCCTTATTTCATATAGATTGGCATTAGCTTGTTCCACTCCATAGAAGTGAGTTTAACACTTAGCAACAGAATGCCCTTGGATACCACATATTTCACACAGAGCACCAACCTCATACATAGTGCCAAAAGAACTCCATGGATTGGGAGTGCCCATCCTATCAAACCTCTAAGCAAGGGCATTAACCTTGCTTGTTAGCATGTCCATAACATCTATGTCGTGCTTGCCACTGCCATTCCTTAGAGAAGCCTACTCATTGGACCAATGATATTTGTTGGCTACCATGTCTTCAACTAGAGCCTTCACTACTTTAAATGATTTCCCCATGAAGGCACCCCCAGCTGTAGCATTAATGGACATTTTCAGAGCCTAATACAACCCATTAGAATGTATGTATAAGGAGCCAGTCAGGGACTCCATGATGGGGACACTGGCGCTGAAGATCTTTGAACCTCTCCCAAGCCTCATATAGTGATACGCCATGTAGCTCCTCCATCCTCTACTACTCTATCCACCGCTAAAGGTAACAAGGATGCTTACCCTTTCATTCTCCCTCCTAGTAATAGAGGTTTGCATTTTGTTAACGATTTGCAAAGAGTTTGCCACCACAATTTGGCCACTAGGAAGACTAGTGAACAAAAATTCTTTCATGTGGACTCTTTGAGGACCTTGGGATTGCTTCATGATATGATGAGTTTAATCTGTAACTTGGGGTGGACGGAGTACATTGGGATACAATGCACCACCGATGACGGCCTAATGTTGGAAATTTTAAGTTCCTTGAATGCGGATTGGGATGGCAAGTATAGGGGTCAAGAGGTGGACATTACTTTCCACATGTTTAATATAGACCATCGGATGAGTCTATGGATATTTAATGAGTTGTTGAAGCTTTCAGTGGTAGAGGGTGCATATAGGGATGCCCTACCTTATAGAGACCGGCCCTTGTTTGGTTGAGCATTATTTGCTCTAAACAAAAGACTTATATAAATAGCCTTGGGCGATCTAGAGCCTATGACCCCCGACACGCTAAGGTCACCAACATTTGTAATGTCACTCTCTGCTACCTACAATGGGTGACTGTGAATATCATTTTCGGTTGTAACAACAACCAAAATGGGTGTCGGAAGGCGGAATTGTTTATTATTTGGTGTGCATTGTCGGGCACTCCCATGGACACCAACATCTTCATTGTTCATCACCTGCCTGAGGCAGCTAAGCCTACTATAAGAATGTCCTAAGTATCAGGGGAATGGTTACTGCCATCGCCCACACCCTGGGTCATAGTGACAACCTCACTTCCCTTTAGCTTCATTTCTTGTAGGGTCACCTTAACATTGGTACCTTTCACCACATGACTATAATTGACAATAAAGGTGGCCCCATTCGGTACTCTACCATAAGAAAATCCTCTTCACTCTTCTCAATACTGAGCGCACCACTGTCAACAACAAGAGGAATTGGAATTGTGATAGAGCGATTATCAAGGAGACAGTGTTGCCTAGAGAGGATCAGGTAGTTGTTGATGAGGAGGAAGAGTGTGACGATGTTAATGAGGGTGATGATGATAAGGGTTAGGAGGGGCACGAGACTTGTGGCACCCATGTTCTAGATGAGCCAATGACACAACCCCGCTTTCAACCACCCCCTCCTTTGATATGGGTGGGTCCTCTTCTTCGACACAAATGTCACTTGACTCCACTTTCCTATAATCGTTCTCCACTATCCAAATGGAGGTGTCCGATATTCGAAAAGGATGTATTGGCATGCATGAAGATATCCATTGCCTATCTAGATGAATGGAGACCATTTAGGAGAAGGAGATATATTTTTGTTAGTTTGTCCACCGCTAAGAGGAACGCGAATTGAGGTGGATTCAGTAAGAAGAAGAGTGGACCATGAGGGAAGCCCGAGAGTATGAAGAGCGGAGGAGAATGAATGAGTTAATCTGGCGACAATTTGAGTCCATTCGGTAGTTAGAGCAGCATTTTCACACCTTCTCAAGCGACCACGGTGGCTCGTCGTCATTTCCATCGTTCGATTAGGGATATTAATCATCCTTCTCACCGTTTCCTTCGCACTTTTGGTTTCCTCCTAGGTCAGATGGGACTCAGTAACTGTGAGTTGTACCCCACTCCCCCTTACTTCTCATGTCTCTTTATTTCATTAAGGACAATGACTAGTTCAAGCATAGGGGGTGAACTCATAACAGATTGGGATGACTGTGATGTTGTTAGGTTTCATTCTAGCCTAGATACATTACTAGGGTGCATTAGTCTTAGTCATAGTTTCATTCTGTTTAGGAAAGTATGCAGGACATTGTATATGGATAGGTGATGCATTGTACATATCATTTTTTAACCATTGGTCTTAAGTAGAAACATATTGAGTAGGGTCTTACAAGATTGTGAGGTAATTCTCCCAACCCTTCTCTTGATTTATCTACTTGTTGATCACCTAGTTACGTTTATTGCTTTGAAAAAAAAAAGAGAAAAAGTTTCTAAAAACCCCTTTCATGATGATGAGCCAAGACATTGGGGTCGATTAATTAACATGACTGTGCATACTTGTGGGTTGTTCTTGGAAAATGCTTTAACATAATGATTTTGAAATGCTTTGGCTGCATTGTTCGATTTCTGCATACTGGTTGCCCTTGAAGCTCCTCATGATGTCTGATTATTCCCTTCAAGGAGGGTATTCTAGGGCTAGTTGTGCGCTTGGTAGTCTATCCTGTGAGACTTTTGGGCCTGTTTAGACTACTCATTTGTATAGTCTCACTGTTTATTTCGTGTGTGACCCCCCCGTGTGCATTTCTTCTATTACTTGGTTTGTTTCTGTCTAATTCTACACATATGCTATGCATTTGATGATATGATAGAGGCATCCATTGATTTATTAGCAGCCATATAACTAAATTACCCTCTGAAAATTTATATTACACCCTTCACTAGCCCTTTGTGCCTCTACTTGATTTTTCTTGGTGCGAACCTAATCACTTACCCCTTGGCCTTGTATGGTATCCTACCCTAATGCCAGGATTAGGTAAAACTTTGTTTTAGTGAAATTTTGTTGGGTAGCATAAGGTGTAAGCTCACTTGTTTTGTTAGCTACTTCTCCATGTATTGATCAAGGAGATGAGAATCGATTGTTCTCCTCCATTATGCTTGTTGGATTGATAGTATGTAGGGAATGTGTTGATGTTGAGTTTGTAAATTGTTGCCCCATGCCAATCAGAAAAGAAAAAGAAAAAAAATGCTGATCAAAAGGAAAAAAAATTGAGAAAAGATGAAATGAGAATAAAATATCGGCATGGTTGGTTTTCTATGATTTGTCTCACCTTACTTCCTAGGCCCATTCAAGGGGATTTGCACGTCAGTATGGTTAGTTTGGATGGTATGGCAGCCTAATGTAATATTTGGGATGTGTGTGATGCTTCTTAGTCTCCTCGCTTTAACTCCACATTTCCAAAATCATTTCCCCTCCTTACCTCTAGCCTAAGCCCCATTAAAACCAATACAAGCCCTCTGGATTGTTATTTGCATGCTCATTTAAGTAGTTGAGGACCAAGGGCATGACCAAGCCTATGTTAAGAATGCTACATTTGGGAGGATGATCGAGAGAGCCAAATATTTTAAAACACATGAGAGAGAGTGCATATGTTCTGTTCTCTTCCTTATGAGAGTTTTAGATCTATTAGTTTGTGCCTTAAATTGTCCCCCCTGTTGTGCGCAGTTATACTTGATCAAACTAATTCACTATTGGTCTGGCCTGAGGAGGCAAACAATTAGAAGTTTTGATCCCTCGTTAGTTCACTCATGTTTTAGTCTTGCATGGGGATAAGCAAGAGGTAAGCATAGGAGAGTTGATAAACCTCTATCTTGACCTTATTTTATCCCCTAATTGACCATTTTTTTCCCATTGTTCCATGTTTGACCTTAATGAGAAAGGGTCAAGTTGGCTGCCTTTGGTTTAAATTGTGCTCATGTAATGGTTTTTCGTGTGTTCTGGAGTTTTTGCTAAGAAAATGAGAGATTTGTTGATTTGGTAGAAAGGAGGGTCGAGGAGATGAGTTTCCAATCAAAGAAGGGGTTAGTTGAAACTTCAGGGAAACTAGTGATTTGGCGTGGGTGCCTCATGTCGTGTAGCGCATCCGTGCCATGTTCTTACTTTTAGCGAGCTTGATCAGAGATATGGCACTGGTACCTCGTGCCGAGTGGCACACCTGTGTCATCCTTTCATCTTCGCGACTTAATTCTTTCGTCGGGGAAGTTTAGGGAGTCTTTTTTTAAACTTTGAGAGATTTTTAGGAGGCGTTTTCTAGGTCTTTTTTCTTGAGACTTCATAGACTAATCAAGATTTAATTTGAGAGTTTTAATTACAGTTCTAGTTGTGAATTCAGGACTGTAATCGATTGAAGTACGTTTCCTTTCCTTTCCTTTCTCTTTGCAATTTCCATTAAAATTTGTACCTTTCATCATGTTCTTCAATACCTTATGTGTGATCGTGATTGTTGTGATGTTTAAATGCTAAATCCCTTATCTTAGATCGGGATTATCCCGTATTATACGAATTGGGATCATGTTCTAGGTTTTTGTGAATGCGAACCCATGGTTGTGATTGAATTCTTGCCTGGTATGCAATTTGTTCGATGGGTTGCTTGAGAGGGACATATTCATTTTCTTTTTTGGGGTTCAGGAGATTGACGAAAGTTGAATCCTTATGCGATTGACATCTTAACATAAGAATTGTTAGGGTTTTAATTTGGGATTAAGGGTTACTCAATCCTATGGCTTTGTTGACTCTAGTTTCATGAAAATAGATAATTAGGATTGCTCAGCAAATCTAATGACATTCAAAAGTAGGCATAGATATATTCCAATTTGTAATCATTCCAATTCAGTCAGTTGCATGAGCAGATTCATACAACCTAGTGTGCAACCAAAAGAGCATAATAGTGTGGTGAACCCCCAATCTAGGATTTTTGTTATTATTGAATTAGATAGTTTCAGTAGCATTCAGTTTTATAAACCTAAATCATTTTTTGCTTGAATTGAGTGTTGAAGTCAGTTTGATGACTAGAATCGAGTTTCCTGTGGAATATGACCTGCCGTTGATAACTAAAATTGGTGTTATGCACTTGCAATAAGATTTTAAACGTAACAGGTAGAGACAAAGAGCCTTGAATTTTGGAAGGGATGTAAGATTAGCGGATATGATTATTGAGAAGAAATGGTAAAAAGCATGAATGGCATGTCTAAGTATGATTTGGTAGGAGTATGCAATGGAATGCTTCTTGTAGTAAAAGAGCTAAGGTTTTATTTTTGCTCTCCTTTTGCCTGCCTTGTCTTTTCAGGTTTCAAACCGGCCACTCTTTTCTTTCCTCTCTTTTTTTGGCCAAATGACGAAATAGAGATGTTTCTTCATAAAAATGATTCTTCATGGTTGGGCCTACGAAAGGTTACCTATGTATCCAATATGGAATCAGACCAATAGTAGTTCGGAAGTAAGAATATGTAACTTAAAAAAGGGATGCCTCCGGGAGGACTTTTTAAGGCAAACTTTAGGGCGAGGGTGTTAAAGGAAAGGAATTAGCATGAAGGCTTAAATAATGCTTATGAAATCCCCAAGTGTGCATGGGTGAGGAAGTTAGCATGAATCAACAGTTTGTTCCTTTCTTAATTCTTATTATTTTCAAGGATTCTTTTCATTCTTCTCTTCTGTTCTGCTCGCTCTCTCTCTCTCTCTCTCTCTCTCTCTCTCCCTCTCCCATGTTCTCTTCTTTTTTCTCTTTATTTTCTTGGATGGTAGCATTCGGTCTGAACTCTCTTTTTTTATTACTGATTTCAATGTCACCTTATACATTCTCACTTCTTGGCTAGGTCATATGAGGTTATGAAAAAAAAAGGGACTCATTTTAAGGCTCAAAGGCACCCAAGTGGTAACTTATCAAGCTTGACAAAAGTATTAATGCAAGTTACCAAAGGAGGCAACCTATCCTAGGCATGTCCTTTAAAGTTGCATGACTTATTGTAAAGATATTTCTGGTCTTTTCCTTTTTCAGATGACAAATTGAAATTCTTAGTCTCTTTTTTATTTTATTTCTCTTCATCTCATTTTGCCAAGCTTGTCTTGAGATGTTTTCAAGCTAGCCCCTCTTTTTTTTTCTTTTTTAACCTTAGATTCGTCATTAGACAAGAGCTTTATTGTAATAAGGGAGGCTGGAACGGGCTTAGAAGTATGAATAAAGTGTGTACGTCTCAAGACTTGTATTTAAAAATGGGAAGGTTAGTGGATCAATGAAGGGACTCTTTGACTTAAGTAATGAATGCAAGTTAAAGGGGTAGGTAGTGCTGCTTAAATCCTCTAGTCTGGAGGCTCAAAATAGGCTTAATGATGAAAGCCTAAAAAGGATTACTAGTATGTTTAGTCTTCTATCTCAGTATTTTTTATGAATAGGAAACCTTTTCAAAACGAATATGCAATCTTGATTCTAAGATCTTGGGTCCAAACTTAGAGTGGGGCATTTAGCCTAACCTAAAGTGACCCCTTTTTTCCTTTTTTTTTAAGGGAATTTGGATTGAACCCTGAATAAGCTACATGAGTTTTTAAGCTTAGACTTCTTAACTCTTTGCCTAAGGCCCATAGCTAGAGTCTCATGGTATTCAAAATTTGCATTCACTTCCTTTAGATGTCCAGTTACTAGCTTACTTTTGGGTTGCCACCAGAATAATCTTTATTAGCATGCATCCAAGCGTCATCTCTCTCATCTTCTCTATCTAAGTAACTAGGTGATATTTTGAAAGGTTGAATTTGATGGAGGTGCATAATGGAAGGGAAAAGTTAATAGTCTTGGCTATGGGTTAGAGAAATGACTAATGACTTACAGTTAGGCAAGAAGGAGATGATGACTTGGTGGGCTTAAAGGTTTAGGCTAGGATGGGAATAAATGGGGTTAATATGTTGATTTAAGGCTGAAATCGAGCCTCACTATGATACCTCGAGTATGGCTTCAAGGATTTAAAGTGGCTACTTATATCACCAGATGTGCGTTTTCTTTTTCAAGAAATTAATTCTTGATAACTTCAAAATTAAGCATACTTATTATGAAGAAATCTTATGATGGGTGACCTCCTCGGATGTTTCCCAAACATCGTGTGAGCAAGGATGAAGAACATCGGAAAGACTTATGCTATTTTGTTAGGCGAGCCGACGATCGATGAAGTCGTTTCTAGTAATCCACAACTTGTGAGGGTTCGGGGCTTTACAGATGGTGTAGGAGCTGGTCCATGACTGTAAGTTTTGCAAGTAGATAGGAAAGCTCTAGGCAGTCAGCCAGCGGGGCAAAGATTCTGGATTGGATTGCAGGATAAGAGAAGGCGTAAGTCAGTTTATATGGCACAATGAGGATATTGCGCAGTCAAGTAACGATGAATGTAATACCCCAAGTGTGGCTTAAAGGATTTGAAGTGACTACTTATATCACTAAAGATACACCTTCTTTTTCAGGAAGCCCACTCTTAGAATTTTCACAATTAAGCGTGTTTGATGTGGCGAAATCTCAGAATGAGTGACCTCTTCCGAAGTTCCTCATGCAGTTGGTGAGTGAGAACAAAGTATGTCGAAAATAATTGTGGTGATTTGTGGGGCCAATCGATGATCCTTGAAGTTGTTTTTAATAACTGCCTACAACCTTGGAGGGGTCAGGGCATTACAATTACACTAGATTGGGTCCTAAGTTAGGGCTTAGGAAGCTAACCTATGAGCCTAAGTTAGGTCTAAATCTATCACAAGCTATACTAGGGCTAAGCATGACTTTAGTTTGGTTTGCCTAGAATGGGCTTGCTTAGGCATATGGATGGATCTAGATGGACTCATGCGTGTTTCCTAAAGTTAAGGAATGGATGTATGATACATAGCCCATGCACCTATGGCTGGATTAAGTGTCTAAGTTTTAATTGAACTTGTGTATTACAAATGTGATTGGGGGCAGCTTAGAATGGACTAGGACTCTAAAAACCTCATGGGCTACATTATACACATTAGGCCTAGATGGACTCATGTACTATGCATGATGAGGCTAAAAAATGTATGATTCTTTGCAAGTAGCCATAATTGATGGGTTAAGACCCAAGAATAATGTTTAGACGAGCCTAATCATATAATTACACTTGCAAGTTCATGACTTAAAGTGACTCGGACCTAGACTAATAATGTTGACCCTCAAATTATGATACAAGCAAGTCTGTCTAAAAATCAGACAATTTCTGTTGGTCATTTTCTAATTCGAGACCAAAACACTTCCACTTGATACGATCTAAGAGCATTGCTAGGCTTTAAATGCACAGGACCTAACCACACCCTCAACTAGGTGAGGCTAACATTTACCTAAACTGGGTCCTGAGACACAATAATGACTTTATGAACCCTAAAACATCAGTACACGAGTCGTTGTGTAAGGGTTAGTTTTAAACAATCTAGTAGAGTTCTAAACATTCACATAATCACACATGCACATGAATTCCAACCTCATACAATGTTCTTAGGTACAAGTAGTTGAGGTAAGGTTTAGAGTAGTCTTATCACAACCCAAATGTTTCATAATCCATAAGTGCATGGTAAGACTAGAACATTCGGTTGCTTTCCTACATATCATGTGGATTATAGAAAGTGTGTTATCAGTGGGTGAAACAGTTGCCTGCTCAGTTGGAAGTTTAATGGACCTACCGATTGACCAACTATTTTCCCGAGTAGGTAGCAGTATGGTTTAACCTAGAAGCACTGGTAATCTTAATAATGCAACATTTATCATGCAAGGATGCCTAATGCAAGTGTAATTAATACAATTTCCAAAATAGATTTTTAAATCTTGCCCTCCTAAAAAAATAATAAATGTCTCAAGTGGAGTCGCCCTTGTAAGAATTGCAACCTAGAAGCCCAGGTGCAGTCCGCCACGAATGGTCACACCCACTTGCTTGGTGTATATTTAGAATTGATTTTTTTACTTTCAACACGGATCGTACTATGATAGAAAGGGGCTAGCTAACCCAAAACGAGCCCAAGTTTTTGGCCCAACTCCTCTACAGTCTCTAGAGCCAAGCTATATGAGATTGGACTACAGTACAATCCACGAACTTGGCTGAGTTCCTGGGCCAGTATAGAGTCCAAGTTGGCTCAAACACAACTACTACTGGGACCTTTAACCCATCAATATGAAATTATTTCATAGAAAACAAAAAAAAAACAGTAAATTTAATCAATAAAGATGCCAGAGAATTTTAGAAAGACTTAAAAGCAAATCTACTCTATAAAATGAACCAAAACTAAAAGGGACAATTGGTTCATTTAAAGAGGTTTTTGAAAGGCCTTTGAATAACCCCTAAAGTGGGAACCATATGACTCCATATGCTCGCAGCGAGGATCCAAATTTAGCGGCGAAATTACAACATTATGATGGACTCATGACACTGCACATAATCACTGATGGCCTCTACCAATCAATATGGGAAATTAAATCTAATTACACTTAAAACAGTAAGCATGAACATATTAGGATGAGCTAACTCAAGTAACAGAAATCAAATGTACAATGTTAATATAAAGGAATTCCATGAAATAATTCAAACCATTATAACAGGTATATATGAAACTAATTAAAGATTACATCTTCAATGAAACCAAAAATTAAATAACAAAAGGACGGAAAGACCAGATAATGAAGGGCAATTTAGGTTAATGACCCTCCTAATTTAGCGGAGAATCCTTCCGAATAATACCTCTTTAGTGGTTAAGCTAGCTTCTCTCTGTCTGGATATCCTATGTGACATGTTTCTCTTATTTCGATCTCTTCCTATCTAATTTTTGGTGTGCCTCAAGATTTTTCTTATGTTTCTCCGCAATTTTTGTGTGTCTAATCCTAGGAGGTGGCCCCTTCCTCTTTTTATAGTACTTGAAGTGATAATGTCAATTGGTTTAGAGAAATGAGACCTAATTCAATTTCCAGTATGCTTAATCTGAATGGAGGCACCAATTTAGATAAGACTCTACCTGCTGAAACATGTTTAGATATGAAAAAGGAATAAGAGATCCTGCCCGATTTCTCATATAAAGGAACCGACCAAGTCAGGCCCTGTGGGTCGGGCTGCATTCTTGTGTTCTTCCTTTTTCTTTTCTTTCAGACTCGAATTAAGGATCAGTCTACTAGGGCCCCCAAATACATAGATTGGGGCATAATTTTTGTCAGTGGGCACTTTATAAAAATAGATGTCATTTTTGGACATCTACACATGGAAAAAGCTATAAGGATGTTTCAGTAATGTAACGATCTAAAAGTTCGAGTTTATCGACTAGTCAATTTAATTCAAATAGGATAGTTTGAGAGCTACAAACACATAAAATTACATAGCGTTTCTCTAAGGCTCTGTTTGGACCTTGAAAAATTTAGTGGAAAGAAAAAATTTTAGAAAAGTTACTTTTTTCTATTGTTTGGTTTAGAGAAAATCATAAAGAAAAAAAAATTGAGGAAAGTTTGGTGGAAAAATTGTTAGAAACAAGTGGCAAAATTTTTCACATAAAATTGTGAGGAAAGTTTGAGGAAAATTCTTAGCCTTCTCCAACCTTGTATTGTCTAGGTGGTATCAAAATAATTTAAGTAGTTCATCAACATTCAAATTTCTCATCCAAATTCTTCTTGTTTTTCCTTGATCCAAATAAGAGAAAAAAACTCATTTTCTCCCCACTTTTTTTTCCTTCACATTTTTTTCTTCCTTCAACTTTTTTTTCCACCAAATTTTCTAAGGACCAAACAGAGCCTAAGAGAAAAAGGTTCTGCACAGAAGCTCTAGAGCAGTTAGTCTGTGAGATTGTAGAAAGAATCATTCATCAAGTGACGTATATCATTCCCGATCGAGGATTCAAGTTTAGTGTTGAATTTTCTTTTGTAGCAAAGATTAAGGTAATTTTGTTCACATTTAATATATGATTTAACGTTCAATTATCTTCTGCTGCAAACATTAAGGTAATGTTGTTCACATTTAACCTATGATTTAATTTCATTCAAAATAAAGAAATAAAAAGCCGTAAATAATTTGTTGGAAAAGAACTCATTAGTCGCTTCCCTGCCACCATCCTGGTTTGTTAATTCGGGTAAGAGAACCTCTAGATGATAAAAATAATTAATGGCTATCTACCTTTGTTTTTTCATGATAGTTCTAATAAAAGTATCTTCATATATGGCAATCGAGTTGTCTATACTAGTTTAATAATATCACTATATTATGATTTTTTAATATCCAATAAATATTTAGGTTTTTAAAATTTATCTTTCATGCTCGCGTTAATCTAAGAAAATCTAATGGAATTCTAGAATATGGTATTCAATCTCCCAGCCCCTTTTTATTCTTTATTTCCGTATTACTCATGAAAATAAAATGCTGAAACAACATATAAGCAACTTCTTAGCATATTCCTTATATTGGCAAATTGACCACTAAGAAAAAGTCTTACAGGAATTGTGTTGTGAGCGATTCTTTTACAAATGGCATTGAGGAACCTATGCATTCCATTAGCTGTAGGCAACCTATCTCGCGCACTTTCTAATACTAAAGAACAGATACAAGGGTCTGCCAAGCAGGACTCCCCTACCCCTACAAAAGTTGCTCTAGAAAGCTTAGAGGTAGGCAAACAGTTGGGTGTTTGTGTCGTAGGGGATGAGACTTTAGCTATTAGAACGATTATGAGGAGTTTAAGGAAGAAAATGGACAAGCAGTCTTGATGATCTTTTCAAGGGTTCATTAAGCTCATCTGGTGATTAAGTCTAACTTATTAAAGTAGCAGATTGGTAATCACCTATTGCCTATTTTGCTGTTTAGTATTTAGAGCTCTTCGTCCTTTCATTAGTAGTCGTAATTTTGCCTTTTAGGCTTTTAGCGGTTTTTTTGTTTAATACCTAGCGGTATTTTTATGGGATTTTTCCAACTAATAATAATAATAAAAAAGAAACAACATGAATTTATAATAAAAATAGCTAGCGAAAGTCTTATATTTCTTAGCCTACTTCAAGTAGCATACTTCAATTATTATGCCCAAAATTTATAGTAGGTGTCAATATATGACAACCACTATAATTGAAAAAATCTATAATGTACACTTTTTATAGGTTGATCATAATTGTTCATTGTACTTTGTTTTTGAATAATTAAAAATAATATTGTAAAGTTATATTGTAGAAATGTTGTAATATTTTCTTTTTGTAAATTTTCTTTTGCAATTTTCTTTTATTTCTTTTTCTTTATTTTTCTTTTATTTCTTTACCGACATATGTATTACATATATTAGGAGGTTTGTATTTTGTCTTTTCATCAATATATACAATTCTCCAGAAGCTATTTCTCTGCTTCTTCTCTCTCTTCGAATAGGGGTTCTCATCTAAAACCCTAAATCAACATGGTATCAGAGCACCTCAGGCTCTCGATCCCGATTCCTCTCAAATTTTCCCAAACAAATACCTAATTCTTTCGCGATTCCTGTTCCTAGGCTACTAATTTCTTGAAATTTCATCTTTCCTCAATTCCTCTTCAATCGTAATGGATACGAAGATCACAAATACCTCAGATTCGTCTGGAGATCCATTTTCGTTGTTCGGATCTGATCACCCAGGCATGCAACTCACCAGTAAGCCCTTCAATGGCGTCAATTACACCAATTGGAGCAAATCAACTCGAATGGCTCTTGGAGCAAAATCGAAGCTGGGGTTCGTTGATGGCTCACTCGCTAAACCAACTGAGGATCTCGCAGAATTGCAGAAATGGACTCGATGCGACTACATGGTAAGGTGTTGGATTTTAAATTCGATTATACCTGAAATTTCTGAGAGTTTCATGTATGTTCAATCGGCCAAAGAACTTTGGGAGGAATTGGCCGAGCGATTTGGGGAACCCAATGGTCCACAGATATACCAACTCCACCGAAATCTTACCCTCTTATCTCAGGACAATGAGCCTTTATCTCTCTATTTTTCAAAATTAAAGAAACTATGGGACGAATTGCAAGAAGTAGATGCAGTCCCAATATGCTCTTGCGGTGCTGTACAGAATTGTAAGTGTAGCTTGGTAAAGAATCTTCAAGAAAGAGACTCCCGTAATAGACTGATTCAATTCCTCATGGGCTTAAACTCAGGATATGATTCGGTAAGGGGGCAGATTTTAGCTATGGATCCCCTTCCCTCTGTTAATCGAGCCTATTATATCATCCAACAAGTTGAAAAACAAAAACAGATCACTGGGATTATGCAAAGCCATCAAGAGATTGAGGCCTATACTGCTCAAAAACAAGTTCCTAAACCTATTGGTAGAAAGGATGTTAGGAGAGGCAAAAATGATAGGTATTGTGACCATTGTAAGGTAAAGGGCCACCAAACTGATCAATGCTTTAAGTTGTATGGGTATCCTGAATGGTATAAGGAGAAGTATGGATCCAAAGTGAAAATTGCTGCACATATTGATACTCAAGCATCCCAAGCATCCCCTCTTGATCACTCTACCTGCTTCTCTGAGGAGTCCCCTGTGAACGATGCACTGGTGAATGCAGTATGTCAACAAGTCATCAAAGCCCTAAAAGGCATACATCCCTCAGAAACTGCAATTGGTACAACTCCCAGCTCCACTGAGCATGGATTTACAGGTAATGTTACTATATCTACATCTTTTATTACTGACAAAACTGAAAAATCGAATTACTGGATTGTGGACACTGGAGCATCAGACCATATTTCGTATCGAATAAGCATGCTGACCAATAAAAGAAAACTCATAAAACCTGTTTGTGTAAAAATGCCTGATGGATCAGTCAAATTTGTTAAGATTATTGGTGATGTTCATCTTGACAAATCTTTATTTCTGAAAGATGTGCTTTATATACCTGAATTCAGAAATAACCTGCTGTCGGTTAGTAAAATGTTGGATAACTCTAATCTGATAGCTTGGTTTACGAGACATAACTTCATGTTCCAGGACCTTACCACTGACAAAACATTGGCTGCTGGACCCAAGGAATCAGGCCTTTACATCCTTGACACCTACAAGAACAGTTTTAAGACCCCTTACAGCACAGGGACAGTACACTGCATACCGGATACAAAACAGCTTGATTCTGGAAACTTAGATACAAAAGAATTACTTCTTATTCATGCTAGGATGGGACACATGTCTATGTCAAAAATGAATCATCTTGATCATATTTTAGTATCTGCTGAAACAAGCAAAAATTTTGTATGTGATACCTGTCAACTGGCCAAGTTTCATCGCTTTCCCTTTCCCCTTAGCAAATCCTTTGCTCGTAAACCATTTAATCTTGTGCATGTTGATCTTTGGGGACCATACAAAGTTGCAGATACAAGTGGTGCATATTACTTTCTGACCTTATTGGATGATTGCACTAGACATACTTGGGTTTACTTGTTGCATAATAAACAGCAAGTTCCTCATCATATTCAAAACTTTATTGCATATGTCCAAAATCAATTTAATACTACTGTCAAATGCATTAGATCTGATAATGGCACTGAAATATTCCAGGCATTCTGCTCCTCCATATTTCACCAAAATGGTATAATTCATCAAAGAAGTGTACCTAGGACTCCCCAACAAAATGGTAGAGTCGAAAGAAAGCATAGACACTTAGTTGAGACTGCTAGAGCTATCAAAATTCATGCTAATCTTCCCTCTAAATTTTGGGGCTCATGTATTCTTGCTGCCACTTACATAATTAATCGAATGCCTACTAGTCTTCTTCAATGGAAATCTCCATTTGAGACCTTATTTCACATGAAACCTGATATATCTCACCTAAAAATTATTGGATGCCTGTGCTATGCCTTGGACCTATCCCCGCATATTGACAAATTCTCACCCAAAGGCAGAAAATGCATATTTCTTGGGTATCCATCTACTCAAAAGGCATTCAAACTTTATGACCTTGACACTCATAAAATTTTTGTTAGTAGGGATGTCCATTTTGAAGAAAAAAATTTTCCTTTCCATAAAGAATCTTCTAAATTGATACAACACCACACCCCTGCTCCCTACCTTCCTATTGTTGAGATTAATACACCATCTTCTCCTCTTTATACACATCTTTCAGGTGATACTCCAATACTATCATCACCTCCACCTGAAACTCAAACTATACAAGAGATTCCCAGGCGGACCTCTAGAATTCATAAAACACCTACCTGGCTACAGGATTATGCATATTCCATTCACACTAATGCTATATATCCCTTATTTCAGGCCAAAGATTTTCAAAATTATCAACCAGAATATATCGCCTCCTTACACAATGTTCTTTCTATCAAAGAACCATACACCTATGCCCAAGCCATTGAGGATCCTCGATGGATTGAAGCTATGAAAAATGAAATAGCCGCTTTAGAGGCCAATCATACCTGGGACATCACCACGTTACCCTCTGAAAAAAGGGCTATTAGTTCTAAATGGGTTTATAAGATTAAATTTAAACCTGATGGGACTATTGAAAGATTTAAAGCTAGATTCGTAGTACGGGGTTTTAACCAAATAAAAGATAAAGACTACAAACATACATTTTCTCCAGTTGCTAAACTACCAACTGTGAGAGTTCTAATTGCCCTCGCTACTACCAAAGGATGGCCCATACATCAATTAGATATTAATAATGCTTTTCTTCATGGCACACTTGATGAGGAAGTCTATATTATCCCTCCAGAAGGATATGAGAAAGCTAAAGGGAAAGTATGTAAACTCAATAAATCATTATATGGCCTCAAGCAAGCTTCCCGCCAGTGGAACAAAGAATTTACGAGTTTTCTTCTTCGTAATGGGTTTTCTCAATCCACGCAAGATTACTCCCTATTTACAAAAGGAAGAATAGAATCCCAATCCTTCCTCGCTATCTTAGTATATGTTGATGATGTTCTAATCACTGGTGAAAATCTTATCCACATTAATGATCTTAAACATAAAATTCATGAAGCTTTTACCATTAAAGATTTAGGTCTTATAAGATATTTTCTTGGTATAGAGGTTTCTAGAAACATTAATGGCACTACGTTACACCAAAGAAAATACATCCTTGACATTTTACAAGACCTTGGTTTATCTGCCTGTAAACCTAGCACATTTCCTCTTCCCACAAATCTCAAATTGTCTATTGACGATGGAGACTTGCTTCCTCATCCTGAACAGTATAGAAGATTGATTGGACGATTATTATATCTTAGTATCACTCGACCCGACATTTCATATGCTGTTCAGCATCTTAGTCAGTTTGTTAGCTCTCCTCGCCAGCCTCATATGAATGCTGCCTTACATCTAGCCCGGTATCTTAAAGGAACCATTAATGTGGGTCTGTTTTATTCTTCCAACAATACATTAGATCTTTATGCCTACACAGATGCAGACTGGGGCCGATGTGTGTTTAGCAGGAAGTCTTTGACAGGTTATTGTGTTTTTCTTGGTAATTGCTTGGTTTCATGGAAAACCAAGAAACAGAAAACCACTTCCAAATCATCAGCAGAATCTGAATATCGCGCCATGTCGGAAACTACTAGCGAACTCGTTTGGTTGGCTAATCTTCTCCACGACTTTCAGATCCAGGTAACGTACCCACTTACCTTATTTTGTGATAATAAAGCTGCTCAATATATTGCAGCAAATCCTGTTTTTCATAACAGAACTAAACACTTGGATATTGATTGTCATTATGTTCGAGACAAACTTCAAGAAGGTTTTCTTCAAACATCGCATGTGGGAACCAGAAATCAGCTTGCAGATTTATTTACCAAGCCTTTGCCAGCCAATCAACATCAACAAATCAGTTCCAAGTTAGGACTTGTGTTTCCCAATGTCCAACTTGACGGGGGGTGTAGAAATGTTGTAATATTTTCTTTTTGTAAATTTTCTTTTGCAATTTTCTTTTATTTCTTTTTCTTTATTTTTCTTTTATTTCTTTACCGACATATGTATTACATATATTAGGAGGTTTGTATTTTGTCTTTTCATCAATATATACAATTCTCCAGAAGCTATTTCTCTGCTTCTTCTCTCTCTTCGAATAGGGGTTCTCATCTAAAACCCTAAATCAACATATATACTATCTCAAAAGATTAAAGAAAAATAATTATATAAGGTTTTGTTTGATTATACTTTAATACCTATCCTATTAAAAACAAAACCTATAAACTTTCAAAAAGAGATAACAAATTGAAGAGTTACTAATAGTGATGAGTTTCCTCTCCATAATTTCCGACGACCACCAAATTTTCTAAGCAGCCAAATGAAAGAAGTGAAATTTCTATGCTTTTATGTTGTGGGTCGGCTCTTGAAATCAGCCTCTCTACAGGTAGAAATATCGATAGGTAAATGGATTATTTGGTTCAGGTACGGGTCGGGTCATGTTCGGGTTAAGTGGCATTTTGGGTCGTTTCAGTTTGGGTCGGGTATGGTTCGGGTCGGGTCGATTTCGGGTCAATCAATTTTTGGTGAAATACGATCGTCATGCCAAAACAAGCAACTTTGTTGGGTATGGTTCGGGTCAGATCAATTCGAGATTCGGGTCCACTTTTGGGTGAGTATATTTCGAGTGTCGGGTCGGGTATGGGTCCGGGTCATTCGGTTCGAGTTTCGGGTCAGTTTTGTCAGGTCTAGTAAGGTTGCCTACATTTGGATCTCCTCAGACATCGCGAAAGCGGGACTCACACTAGGAAAAGTTGTTATGTTGTGATGTAGGCTTCTTCTGCCCTTGCTTCCTTTTCATGGTAGCCGGCAGTCTAAGACACTAAGCAAATGCGACGTCCACCATTGTCGTCGACGATAAGGTCACCGACACTAAGATTAAGACAAGGGCAGATCTAAGGACACCCCTAACTCAAAAAAAAAGAGTCTAACTAGCTAATTTGAGGGCTGCGTTAGTGTTATTGATAGACCCCTAAAAATGGCCCAAAAAAACTCTTGGAGGCTTCATCCGTTTGGTCTCGTTTGGACACCCCCAACCCTTTCAATTTTTGTAAATGCACCGGCCCAAATACTCCGTAGCTAACATTTCCAATTTTTAAAAACAAAAACACAATGTTTGAGGGGTGCTTGCAGTTGCGAAAAGACGGTTCATGTGCTCAACTTTCTTCAGTTCTTCGACATCTCAGTTCTCAGATCTCCATCATCTCGCTCTTCTCCACTCGAACCAAGTAACCCGGATCTCAGTGCCACAGCAGTCAGCACCACACTCCCACCGCCCATCGGAGTAGAGCTCACAACAGCGGCGTGCCGTCAACTCGCACAACAACCCAGGACAGGGTTTCAAATTTGAACAATATTGTATGAATAAGTTTTCCAGGTATGAAAAATTTGATGATTCCTAGAGATTTTTACAATATTCTGTTTCTGAGGGTTGTTCGTCTTAGTAAGGATTGAAAAACCAAAAAGCAGAAAAGAAAAATTAAAACGTCATATCTGGGGGTGTCGTTCAAGTTTAGTTCAACAGTACTGTCGATTTTTCGAGTATCCAATGCTCTTTCTCTCTCCTCCCATTATTTTTTGTTGTGTTGACGTACGATTTCATTGAATTTATTGATAGATTTCAGGCTCACTCTTTTTTCTATCTCAATCTATCTATGATCTGTCGCTTTCTTCACCATGTAGATTTCAATTACTTCATCTATTATCAGTTTTCAAGAAAATTTTGGCACTGTTATTGATTCTATCAGCTAGGTTTTGCTGTGTTTGAAGAGGATGGTTTGATTTTCTGTTGAGAAATTTTGTTTGTATTGTATAACTACGTTTGGTTGATTATTTATAGTGTTGATTTGCGAAAGTGGGAATTGAATGGTATGTTAATGTGCTTTTTGATTTAATTAGTTGATTATAAATGCCAGATTATTTGTCTGTAAAATTGCAATTGCTTGTTTGCTTCGTGAAGAAATAAGTTGGTTGGGATTCATACTGAACTGATTGTTGTGGTGTCAGGGGAGAATGAAAAAAAATTAGAGAAAATGTTGAATGTTACAGATTTTGTTATTGTTGGAATGGAAAATTGTGAACTTTATGACAATAAATTTGTGGTTTGGTAATGAATAATGTAGTGCATGTGGGTTTGTTTTGTTGTCATAGCTGAGTTTGTCTCTCTTCTTTTTTTAAAGTTTTATATGGATTGATCCAATTCAAATTTAGGATATTTGAAAAGGACACAACCTAAAAAAGGCGAAGAAAATAATGTAAGTCATAATGGAGTTAATTCTAATATTAATGAGTGTTAGAAGAGATGGGGGAAATGAAGGTGTATTAATAGCAAAAGTCGAGGCAACCAATGTTCATAATTGGACACCTCTGATACGAAAGACCAATGTTCGTAGTTGGACACTCCTAATACAAAAATCTAAATCCGCCACGGAATTAAGATCAGCGACATGCCCATCTCTCTCATTTTTGGGTGGTTCTATCTAGTAGATTAAGATCGGCGAAATCAACCCCATTTCATTTCTTATTGCCGGCCAGCGATACCAACTATTCTGGCGATAAGGTGGCTGTGTTGGATGATGACTCGTGCGGGTTTAGGGTTTGGCTACGTTGGGTTGTTGTGTTTCTTTTTCTTTTTTTAATTTCAATTCAATAAATATCTTAATTACATTTAATTCTGCCTTTAGTATGACAAAAATAGCAATAGCATGCTACTTGGAAAGGGAGGTGTTTATTTGTCCATGCTATGTTCGAGTGCCACCTCTGCCATTTTCACCTTGTATTTCCTTTGTTTTCATGTTTTTGGAAACAAAATTTGTCAAACTTGACACTATTAAAAACAAAAAATATGAGGGGTTTACTAACCATTCTTGCCTTCCCTTTATTCTAGTCTAAGTTAAAGATCTTGATTGCCAATTTTTCTCTCAACATGCAATTACCTTTCCAGAACCATTAAGTGAAGTTTAATCTTTTTAATATAATAATTGTTTCTCTTTTAGTACTTCACCCTAGCTACTATATAGTTTTATGCAAGCAATTTAGCCTAAATCACTCAAAATCAATCAAAACACAAGACATACTGAATTAACCAAATGACATAAGTACAAGATTTTGATAAGGTTAGGAATCTAACAACATTGTTTAGCTAGCAAATCCCTAGACTAAAAGAACTACATACTCACTCATGCTTATTGTAACTAAGATCAAACGTGTTCAACCAAAACATGAAGCTAAATAGAACAAATCTAAATGGAGTTCAAGAAATAAAAGAGAGAAAAATGCTTAGCCGCAATGGAGATTCTTCAAATGATCTTGCAATCCTTAAAGCATCCACTTGTAAATTCCTTCATTGAATCATTTTTTTGTTCCAAAATGATTAGAAAGGGATGAAATAAGGGGAGAGAATAGTGATAGTATAAGTGGAGATGACGTACTAAGTAGCTGAGCATGTCTTCAAGTAGCAACAATCGAGTATCTCAACAACAAAATTAGGAGAAAACAAAGACGCATTGCAATTACAGGCCACCACAGACTGACATGGCAGCCTCTGTCTCTGAGTTCCTTCTTTTGTCTTTGCCCAATGGACACATGTGACTGGGGGGCTCTATGATAAGTCAAACATCATCCATTTAAGGGTTAACACTGAGTCAAAAGGTCTTAGAACCTGCAAAATATATCAAACAAGCGTACTCAACTGTAAAATGGGAATAGGGATGCAAATCATATTCTAGGGCTTGCAATCCATTAAGAAATTCTAGCAAATGAAACCAAAATAATGCATATTCTAAGCACTTATCAAAACCCCCGTACTTAAAGCATTGCTTATCCCCAAGCAATCATGCGATAAAAAAGTTTAATTCACAACCTCCTCAGACAAGACGTTAGTACTTTCTTTAATAGTAAAACCAACCCAAAGTTAGCCAAAAAGTGATCAAAACATTCACTAACGAGATAGGATAATGAAATTTTCAAAAACTCCTTAAAGACCACAATGTCAAAATTTGAATTAATCACCCAAATCATCTTATACAATCACATCAGTATATGGAATAGATAGAACTAGAAAAGCCAGTAGAACCTCACTTTAGCCCTGTGACACTTTTCCACTTATGTGTTTAAAATGTAGTAAGGTTCTCTCAATTCTCAATCAACAACAACAACAACAAAACTCTGCAATTCTCAATCAAAATACTCAAATTTACCATAAGTTTGTCAAAACTTTGCAATTCACCACTATTAGAATGCAAAGTACATTACACAATCATGAGGACTTTGATATGGGTTGACACATAAATATGGTAACGGTTAATAGGGGAACACGTGTTTTAAGAATGTGGAGTTAAAAGCCAAATACTACGAACAAAACTAAAATATCCCAATTTCTCATGAGATTTACCCCTTAAGCCATTATTACTCAAATATACAATCAAATTCCTTTATACTAATCACATGAGGAGAAGGTGTTGGAGCTCAAAAGCAAGTATGTACAATATGCCAATACCAAACTCTTTTATTATCTTTTGTTTTGAATTTTTTTTCCATTTTTTTCAATGAGAATGACCATGAAAATAAACATTGAGTACCTTTCAATATATAATTCTCCAACAAATCATAACTACTAACACATATGAACAAAAGATGTCAATAACCCTCTTACTAACCCTTAATCACAATTAGACCTGGCAAAACTGACCCAAGACCCGAAATCCGAACCGAACGACCCGGACCCATACCCGACCCGACACCCGAAATATGCTCACCCGAAAGTGGACCCGAAACCCGAATTGACCCGAACCGAACCATACCTGACCCGAAATTTTCTACAAAGTTGCTTGTTTTGGCATGACTAGTGTATTTGACCAAAAATTGGTTGACCCGAAATCGACCCGACCCGAACCATACCCGACTCAAATCGAAACAACCCGAAATGTCACTTAACCCGAACATGACCCAACCCGAACTTGACCCGACCCGTACCCGAACCGAATGACCCATTTGCCAGGTCTAATCATAATATCATGAAGTGAAACTCAATAGTCTTGGCTAAAGGGTAGGATATGGTATTTGGCCAAGGGTTACATATGAAAGGTCACGTTAATAAACATGGGTTTAGACTCAAAGGGGCTAGCAAGGTGGTATATCATGTATAACACGGGTGGCTATTTGATCACTGTGGCTCAATATACAAAGAATGTCTCAATCATTTTTCCTAGATGCATATGCTAAGTGTGATCTTGGGTAAAAGTTAAAGCAAGTTCTAGAAAAATGATGTCTAGGAGGAGTCACTCATGAAAAGGCAAAGAGATTAAAATTGATGAATTAGTCTTTTAAAGCTCAAAGTCTCATAAGACACCTGCTAATGGTCATTACTAGCTCATTAGCATGCTAACATTGATGCAAAGATTCATTTGGCAATCAACTCGCATTCAGCACATGATAAAGACATGAAGTACTTTTACAAAAACTCATTTCCAAACACTTTATTCACAATTGGGCATATTCAAAGGATCATATCAAGCCAAAGAATACTATTTGTAATACCCCGAGTATGGCTTAAAAGTACAGAAAGGGCTACTTATATCACTAAAGGCACACCTTTCTTTTCAGGAAACTTACTCTTAAGAACTCCATAATTAAGTGTACTTGCTATAGAGCAATCTTAGGATGGTTGACCTTCTGAGAAGTTTCCTAGGTAGCCCGTGAGTAAGGACGAAGAACGTTGAAAACGTGTGTGTTGGTTTGCATAGCCAATCAATAATCCTAGAAACCGTTCCTAGTAATTATTTGGACTCGGGGAGAGGTCAAGCCATTACAGATGGTATCAGAGCCGACCCATGACCGTGAGCTGCGCTATGGGACTTGAGAGCCCTGGGTAATCACTTAGCGGGGTAAAGATACTGGGATGGACAGTTGGTCAAGAGGACCCGTAAGTCAGTCGGTTAGCAATTCACAATGAGGATATTGTGTTCTTCAAGTGGGGTGAATGTAATACTGCGAGTATGTGCTTAAAAGCATAGAAATAACTACTTATATCACTAAAGGTGCACCTTTCTTTTCGAAAAGCTCACTCTTAAGAACTCTACAGTTAAGTGTGCTTGTTGTGGAGCAATCTTAGAATGGGTAATCTCCTGAGAAGTTTATCAGGTAGCGTGTGAGTGACGACAAAGCACGCTGGAAAGAATTGTACACGGTGGTTTGCCAGGCTAGTCGGCGATCATTGAAGTCATTCCTGATAACTGCCCGTAACCCGAGGAAGGGTCTGGTCGTTACGCCCTAGGATTGGATGTAATTGCAACTAGCTCTACGAGTGGTGGTATGACTGAGGTCTATGCCTATTAGGATACTCCACTGGAGGGGTGTGCACAGTTGAACATGCATGGTGTGTGTAAAGGCAACCTATTGATAGCAGCGATAGGAGGAGTGATCTAAGGTGCCCACGGTGAATGGGTCAAAGGATTTAGTGAGAATTTTGGAGTGTGTATGTCAGTAAAAGCGAAGCTCAAAGCGATGTTTCGTGGATTTCGTATGGCTCACTTGATGGGAATAAAGAAGCTATGGTTACAAGCCAACTCAATGATTATAGTAGGAATGCTGAGGGAGAGTAGCACATGGCACCCAATTCACAAGTTGCTTATCATGCATTGCAAAGCGGTGCCAGAAAAAGAAGGTTAGAAAGTCAAAGTATCACACTGCTATAGAGAGGTCAATCATTTAGCAGACAAGTTAGCTTTAGCTAGTTCATGAATTCATAAGGATGTATGAGTAATTTTCTTTAATTTCCCTCCTAAAAAGGTCATGGATGTTTTAAATGCAAATGTTGTAGGGGTCAATTGGCCCCCAAAAAAACTAGAAGCAGAAAATTGAAAAAAGTAAATACCGAAAGGGGTAAAAGAAAAGGAAATGTCTAGATTTCGTGAAACTTACTTGGGCCATAGGCCTAAATGTAACTGGGTGTGTGATTGGGTTGCTTATCGAAAAGTTAATCCCTAACTTACTCAACTTTTGCTTCATGTTGGGCCCTGCTTATCTTTAGCTACATGTGGTGCTTGGCCTGCCTTGCTAGTTAGGCTATGGACTAGTATCTGATAACCACATGAGCTTAATGTTGTTTGGGGCTTTAGGCCTACAAGAAATGAACATGTTTGTTCGGATCATCACCAATCTATTACAACAATAATGATGCCCACTATAGGCCTCGTTTGTGCGGTTTCGAGAAGATTCAGATGTAGGTAATCCTACCTCTACAGACATTTCTGCCAACAGAAAGACCTATTCCAATAGATAAAAGGTAATATAAAAAGGAATACTTAAAACAACATAAAAACATAAGAACAACGTAGCAGAGGTAATTACTATATCATAAACAATCAAAGGTGACATAATAATAACTCTATTGAGATGAAGTTACTACTAGCATAGAAAAATACATCAAACACAGGATAGAATATAGCTAGTATCACACGACAACATATCTTAACATTCAGATGCCAAATTAAGGCCAAGAAGCTAGCTACCTATGGTTCACAACCTTAATCCTAGAACTCCACAAAGTCCTATCTAGATCCATGTCTTCTATTAGTCGTAAAAATTTCAAATTATGTTTAGTTACCTTGTTCCAACTTTTCTTAGGTCGTCCTTTGTCTCTTCTACATTTCGGAAGGTTAATCATGGCGCATCTTCATAAGCATCCAAACTCCTCCTCTTTACGTGACTAAACTATTTAAGTCTAGTCTTCCTCATCTTATCGTCAATGGGTTTCACTTTTGCTTTGGATCTAATCACTTCATTCCTAATTCTATCCAATCTCTTATAGTTGCTCATCCATCAAATGATTCTCATCCCTACTACCATCAATCTCTGGACTTGGTC
>JACYFF010031959.1:92621049-92634302 GCA_017589665.1 Selenicereus undatus
TTCGTCTAAGAATTTGGATTGAGTTGCTGTCTAAAATTACCATAGTAGTATTTGAACACAATAATTTAGTGATTTAATTGATTTTTAAGAAGGAAATGTGGCTTACTTCGGATATTTTACACTAACTCTTATTGAGGTTTCAAACGTTAATTAGTACTTGAATGAAACAGTACTTGAAAATTTTATTATTGTTCGGATTTTATTGTTGTCTAATCTTACCACTCTTGGAATTTTATTATTGTCTTATGAAAGAGTACTTGAATGAAAATGTAAAGAATGGAAGTAATTGACTAATTTTTTCTCTGTTAATGATGCCAATATATTGTTCGGATTAAGAGTCTTCTATCTCACCCACACATTTACGTCCCTCTATTCTCTTTTTTACTATTGTTTGGATTAAGAGTCTTCTCTCTCACACACACACTGTATTAAATGACCTTTTCTTTAGTGGGTCTTATATGAGACCCAATGGGTCTTAAGTGGGTATAGGTCTAAGGAATGTGGGTCAAGGTTGGGTCTGGGTCTAAAAAATTTAGACGCAAACTCGACTCCAAATTCATTTAAGACCCATTAATCTCTCTAAAGAAAATGTGATAAAGACAATTGGTTAAACTAACTCTAAATTAGTAAACCCTAAAGCCACTTTGCTTTCCATCTATCATAAAAGAAGAACTATTTTGTTACGCTTATTTAAAACTCAAACATGTTCTCAAAAGACAAATTAATAAATAGATATTAAAAAATAAAATATACGATAAATACACCTGTGTAATATATATATATATATATATAGAGAGAGAGAGAGAGAGAGAGAGAGAGAGAATGTAAGAGCACATATTCTTGAGTGCATCTAAGAATTTGTCTTAACTCAAACCGTGCTTGCGCAGACGTATTCACCAAATTCAAGGATGAGAAGAATAGCTTTAAGGATGGGTTGATGTCAAGGGATTCACAAGACGCGTTAAGTTTGTATGAAGCAACATATCCACGGGTGCATGGAGAGGACATATTAGAAGAAGCTCTTGAGGTCATTAAAACTAAACTTGAAGAATTGGTACCTCATCTTGCACCTTCTCTAGCCAAATAAGTGATACATGCAAGGGAATTTATATCTTTCTATCAAGAAGACGAGTTTCATGATCAAGTTCTGCTCAAATTTGCAAAGCTCGATTTCAACATACTGCAAAGGCAACACCAGAGAGAACTAAGCATTGTTTCAAGGTACAATACTTCATCAATCGATCTAACTGAAAGAATAATGTCGTTACTTCCAAAATTCATTACGTTAATTATTTTTTCTTAAATCCATTAGCTATCGTCTATATAATTGTATTACACTAAACCACGTGAGTGTCATGTTTTGGAAAAACGGAGACTTGATAGTAAAGAAACACGTAACTTGAAAAGAATTCATATTAACTTGTGTCATCAAATTATGATGGAGTCCCCATCACCATTGACAAGGAAAAAGGTCCAACAACTCATTCAAGGTCCAATTTAAGCTCCACAGTACAAGCATTGGTTCAACTTGTTCAAGGAAATCAAGGAAGAGTACACGAGCTAGCAAACCAAAATTTGCCCGGTTTTGTTCATGTCATTACTTAAGCTACATTGTGCGTTCAGTCATGAATTTTTGCATTTTTGGAATCCTCAAGAAGTCTATATTCATTTCCAAGCATTGATTTCAAATCATGCACACAAGAGGATGCGAGATCAAGTTGTTTTTCCAAACCGGCCATATTGGACCCCAATTTGCATGGTTTAATGTGTAAGTTTAATTACTCCACTTAAACACATTATAACCTTGATTTCTTGATAGGGGGGGGTTATATACATCCCAAAGTTACCCCCCCCATGGCTGAAAACCAAATCATGATCACTTTTGCTATGCTTAAATTTTGCCTAAAAACCGGCCTCCACACGGCTTAAACCCGGTTCAGCATAACCCGAAGACATTACTAGCTTCAGCCGGTTTTTCTAGCTTGCAAGGTTGATTGGCAAACCTCCCAAGACATGGCACACGTCTCAAGGCTCTCTAGGATTGGCTGCTACCTTGGGAAGTTCGACCAATGAGGAAGAAGAAGCAAATATCTTGTCTCTCCATTCCTATTGGCTAGCTGCAAAGAGGGAGCCACTTTTCGGCTGTGCACATGGTTTCCAAGCTTCATTTCTGGTTGTATTAAGTCTAAGTATAAACTTAATGAATGTATAATAAGCTTAGACATTACTTTACTTCATGATTTGGATGTAATAATTCAGTTAAGCATGATTATAATTGCATTAGCATTTAACCGGATGTAATTAGTCCTTAACACCTTTCCTAGCTAGTAAGGAAAGGGGGGACGTGTATGCTTGCTAGCTTGGCCTTTTTTGCTGAATACTAAAGGCACCCCACAACCATAGCTAGAACACAACTCCATTTGAATGATAAGATCAGTTTAAGAGCTTTTGCTTTCTCTCTACCAAACTCTTGCTTGCTTATCCTTAATTAGGCCAATTAAGGTGGTGTCCAAGTGAGTCTTAACCTTGATTAAGTGATTATTCTATATCTTAATCAAGATTAAGGGCCCTAAACTCAAGATTGGTGGTGTTTCTGTATCCATTATTTGAGTTTAGTCGATCCTATCCTAGTTTGAGCTATCTGGATTCAAGGTGAGTTTATTAGCTTGAATCTTGAGTTATTAATCTTCCACTTGATAATCCTTATCCTCTCTTTCACATACCTTCATACTCTCTTTTCCCTCCATATTCACGGCCTAGTCTTCACCAAAAGGCCTAGCATCAAACCAAACTTCAAAGCACTTCAAACCGTGCAAAGTTAGAACTTTTAGCTTCTGGCCAGCAGCAAATTGGCACGGCCTACCCGTGCTCCTAGACATGATCGTGCCTCCCCTTGCCCGAGTTATATCTTTGAGTTTTGGTTGTCATTTGATGTGTGTTAGCTTGGGTTGCCTCTTCCCTTGAGACATATATCAAATTAGCATTTTTTTTGTTTGCCCAAAAAAGTACATAACGTAGTTAAATGTTACATGACATGGCTTAACTGTAGGAATCAATGAGCACTTATAGAGATTCTTATATGTCGTTAACCACGTGTTCATGTTAGCAACGACAAAGTTAATGAGTATTCCCCCCACCCCCAACAAATGCAGATGGAGGTGTAGGCATTAAGTATTTATTCGTGCCGTTCCAAAATTAAATTAAATTAGTTAATTGGGCTAACTCTTTTAATTAATTTAATCAAACTCAAAGACTCACAAGTCAAACCTAAAGGACTCGCAAGTCAAGCCCAAAATGAAGCCCAAATGACTAGCAAGTCCGGGCTCAGTTAAAATTCGAGTCAAAGCCCAAACCAAGGCTCAAGACGACTATCAAGTCAAGTCATAACCTAAAGCCCGAACGACGTCCAAGTCATCATGCAGCAAAGTCAAAGTCAAAGGTTAAGACCTACATTAGCTCACAAGTCAAACGTCAAATCGACTCTCAATTCAACATCCGGTCAAAACTTGAGGCGACTCCCAAGTCAATGCTCGGCTCAAGCCCAGGCGACGTCCAAGTCAAAGTCAAAATCAAAGTCAAAGTCAAATAAATGAAAGTCAAAGTAGTTTAGGGTAAAGCCTTATTGAAAGGCCCAAAACCTAGGTCAAAACCCAAAACCCTAGTCAATGCCTGTCTTGACTTTCAAGGGGGAGGCTTTCCTATAAATAAGTCCCCACTCTCTTTATTCAAGGGTTGGAAAATCCATCCTTGAAAGAGAAAGAATCAAAGGATTTTGTATTCATAGAGATTGTACCCAAATCCTCTCTATGGGTAGGAATACCGGTAGAGGTAAGGTTGTCTACAACTGGATCTCCCCAGACCCCGTGAAAGCGGGACCCACACTGGGAGGTGTTGTTGTTGTTGTTGTTGTTGTTGTAGAGATTGTACCCAAATCAATTCAACTGATTCTATAAAAATTCAATCTTTGTAATTTTGCGATTAAAGGAGGAAAAAGGTAGATGTGGTGGTGAACTTCCCATTCGCAAGAGATATGTTACCGGAATGCTACTTTTGGATGCATGGTTGGAGTGTACTATGAACCTCAATATGCCTTGGGCAGGAAATTCCCCACCAAACTAGCTACCATATCTTTAGTTCTGGATGACCTTTTTGACAGCATCTATGGTATACAGGCAGAGTTAGAGCTCTTTACCCAAGCAATTCAGAGGCAATATTTCTTGATCTCCATATACAATATCTGTTGGAGTGTGACAGTGCGCTTGAGCATGTATAGAAGCTTGAACATATACATACAATATTTGTCGAATATATATGGATTAAGAACTTAACTACCTCCCCCCCCCCCCGAAAAAAAAAGCAAAACAGAAAACTTAGATTTTTTGGCTTGGAAATAGTTAATTGGCATCAACTTTTCAAAAGAGAATTTTCGTAATTTATGATTTTTTTTTGAATTTTTACCACCTTGCCAGGTGGGATATCAACGTCGTGGATGAACTACCCAAGTACATGAAGATTTGGTTTCAAACATTACTTGAAGTGTACGACAAAATGGCAGAAGAACTAGCTGCCATCGGGAGATCATCCACAGTAAGTTATGCCAAAAACGAAAAAAGTATATCGTTGCCTATTGAAATTTCGTGATTTCTTTATAATAATTAGAAAAGTATGAGATATTGTATGACCTCTTTGTGGATAGTGATACATGCAAAGATATAGGCGCTTACATCTAGATCTCTCTAGACTCCGAGCAAGCGGGACTCATACTGGGAGTTTGTTATTATTGTTGTTGTTGTTGTTGTTGTATGAGATATTGTATGATTCTAGAAGAGATACAATTCAGCCGCAAGCGTACATTGTGGGTCAATTCTACATGGATATGGTTGAATCTAAGTCATTAGGCTAACTAGCAACCCATGATAATTATGCTGACAATAGTAAATTGAAAACTTGAATAATTAAACTAACATAAATTAGTCGTGCCCTAAACATGATTAAATATGACAATTAAACACTAATAGTTCACAACTGACTAGAAAGCGATAAAACTACAAAAATTTAGGTTTTATGTGAAAGAATTAAACTCGATGTCATTTATGGGCAGATGAAAGACACAGTGAAGACCTATCATGAGGAATCAAAATGGCTGCCAGATTATCAAAGGGGTTGGCACCTACAATGGAACAGTACATGAAAATTGCGTTTGATAGCACTACTTATCCTATGCTTACAATGGCATCATTTATCGGAATGCGAGAGATCGCAATGGAGCAAGACTTTGATTGGTTGATTGGTAAACCACAAATGCTACGAGTTGCCTGTCTCATATTAAGGTTTATGGCTGACATTGCTTCACATCAGATGAAAAATCTAAAATGTAGGCATCAACTATGTTATAAAGTGTGGAACAAGTATCGAGGATGAATATTCTATGATGTATACTTAATTTGCATGCAGTTTGATTCAGGAGAATGGAGTCCCAGAGGAGGAGGCATGTAGGGAGCTCAACAAGCATGTTGAATATGCATGGAAAGATTTAACTGCTGCTTTTTTTTATCAAAGCCCTCCAATGCCTCTTCTTTTGTGTGTCCTCAACTTAGCTAGAGTTGTGGAGCTGCTTTACAAGGCCTAAGATGGCTTTACTAATTCTATCAACACCAAGCGTTACCTTGTTTCTTTGCTCGTCGACCCCGTACAAATTATATGACCAATTCATTCACAATAGATCTTCATCAATGAGGTCATGAATATTGGGTTCGATGGTAATCTGTTCTTAGTTTGAAGTGTTTGATAATAGCTTAAGAATGTAATGTCATTGTTGCTTGTTGTGCTTATATTTGTGTGTGAGTATCTTGTTTCATCGCACTTGTCAAAATGTGTTATGATGAGTTAGCAATCTCTAATTTAAATAATGAAAGAAGAATGTAAAATAAACGCCTACAAGATTTAATTTAAATTCTTCTTTCAAGAGTATGTCATCTTATTTATCATCTTGTTGCTTATTTGTCTATTCGGAATATATTCCCATAGAAATGGTGAAGGGAACACATATTAAGAGTGTGTCTAACTAGAAAATGGTTTTTTTGAAAAATAATTTTCACTTTTTCATCGTTTGATAAAGCATGTAATGGAAATCATTTTAATCCTAGAAAATAATTTTATATGAGAAGGGAGGAAGTGGATTTAATTGATTACACAACTTCAATTTCTATTATATCCTTTTCTTCACTTAGTGTGTTTAACTATTTCTCGATCGATCTTCTTAAATCTCATTTTGTTACTTTAATTCATTATTTTATGAACCACACACACCTTGAACCTTAGGCGTGGTCCCTCCCGAATGGATTCGCTCAATATTACTAGGTGGACTTAACTAAAATTTTATCATTTGTTTGAAAAGACAATTCTTGAATCAAGGTTGAAGATTGGGTTTGCGGTTTGGAAAATACATATGTGCTTCTGGACCAAACAACTTTAACTGTTTTGGTCAGTCCAAGTAATTCAATAGTAGTCTAGCCCAGACGAGCACGCCTGTGCTTTTTGGGCCAATGGACGCTCGTGCTCACTAGTCCAAACAATGAGCACGGTTTGGATCAATGAGCATGATTGCTTCTTGAACCAATTTGCCCCAATTTTAGCCAATCTCTAAAAATCTGGTTAATTCCCAAAAAAAAAAAAAATAACAAAACTAAAAATTTCCTCTTCTAACAAGCCTTAAACCGAAGGGACATACGCTTCAATACAAGAGGATTTTTGAAAGTTCTCTGGATAGTCCATAGTCTGGAGATCCATTGGGATGGGATGCATCCGAAAATACCACTTCGTCGTCATGACAACCTTTATTGATCAAGTCGAGAAACAAATTAAGTTACACTTTGATAAACAAGCATGCATCATATTCTTGTCTATAATGCAAGTAGTGAAATTATAACCTAATGTCAAACAAAAGAACAACAAAAAGGGAAAAGATAAATATTTTACAACAAGGCGGACTAAATTAACTATCCAAAAGTAACTTCTTTATACTTATTTTCAGATTAAAGTATTTCCTTAGTATTGAAGTAGCCCTCAGATTGTTCTTATGTCAACGGAAATATGTCTTGGAGATTGTAGATAAGTGGGAACCTTTGATTGTTTTCCTGTCGAACAACAACAACAACAACAACAAACTCCCAGTGTGGGTCCCGTTTGATTGCTTTCATGTCGAAGACAATCATAAATGGGCACTTGCTTCAGGAGAGTCATTTGACGGTTATCCTAGGGATAACAGGAGGCTAATAATTAGGAGACTTATTTACTTGACAATCACTCGGTCAGAACTTAGTTACATTGTTCAAGTCTTGTTACAAGTCATGCAAGCCCCATAGACTGAGCAATTCAATGCCACCACCATGTGCTCCGTTATCTTAAAGGTAGCCTAGGAATTAGCCTTTTGCTTCGTGCAGAGAGTAACTTACAATTATACGCTTACTGCGATTCTGATTGGGGTGCCTGCCCACTTGCACAACAACCATTGACTGGTTACTTTGTAACTCTTGGTGGGTCACCTATTTCATGGAAGACAAAGAAACAGACTACTGTGTCTCATTGTTCCTCAAAAACAGAGTATCGGTCTACGGCTGCAGCAACAAGTGTGTTAGTTTGGCTAAAGTATCTTCTGGCCTCTCTTGGAGTCTTACCTGATGAACGCATTGAATTGTTCTATGATAGTCAAGCGCATTGCATAATGCCAAGAATCCAGTGTTTCGTGAGGGGACCCAACACATTGAAATCGATTGTCACTTTGTGCATGACTAACTTGTCAATGGAGATTTGGTGTTATCATCCCTCTAATCAGCAACCAGGGGATATGTTTACCATGGCACTTGGTATGAAACTGTTTCTTCATTTATGTGACAAGTTGAGCATGCCTTGCGCCCCAACTTAAGGGGAGCATTACAGAATATATATTATTGTGATGATTGTAATTATTCTTTCCTAATATCTGCGGCTAGCTTGCCCAACTAGTTGCGGTTGTCTTGGGTGAATGATTGTAATTATTCAATGAAGAACATCAAGATTTCTCTTTGATTATTGGTCCAGAAGGCATGGTTGAGACCAAAGTTCTCTATCTCATGTGCATTCTGATTAAGCAAAGCCTCAAGGCCCTGGTTAGAATTTCGCACTTTGTTTAACATATATATGAAAGTATTTATTGTCAAGGTCTTCATAGAAGATAATGTTAATTATCGCTTGTTGGGCCCACATGCTTTTTCCATTTTAAGCAATTGATTATAGAAAGTGATCAGATCAATTCTGATTTCAAATTTTGCATGAAATGGCTAGTCTTGTCATGGGAGGATTTTTTTATGTCGAAAAAACAGGCACATGTTCTCTATTTTTTCTAACCTATGTTACCAAAAACTCTGCTATGCCAACCCGGAGCATATTTGCTAAACTTACAAACATTAGCTAGGAAATCAGTAGATTGAGTCCAGAAGTTAGGAATATTAGTAAGGAAAAATAATTGAAAAGTGAGGATGGTCAGTCCAGGCAACTAAACTACAAAATTAAGCCGACTTGATGCTATCACAATGTGGATCAATGATCAAAATGGGAACGAGGTAGGTGAGTTACATAAAAATGAGGATACAATTGAAGCTAGTTGGGTTCATCACAATGTTGAATTAGTAAGAACATGCACAATAGGATGATCGGTGAGGACAATTCTCTAGAGAGAGATTATCTAAAACTCTATAGATAGAAAGAACCCTAAATTAGGAGCTTCTCATGGAGCGTTTCATCCCCCCCCCCCCCCCCAAACTGAAACCACCTAATCTCATCTCTCCTCAGCTGCTACAACCCCCACCACTTCAACAAACTGTGCTCGGTCCTCTACCCTAGTCTTCTGCCTCTATTGAAGACTCGCTAAATATTATAAGCAATGTCATTGACTATTTCAGTGCCACAGCTCAAGGACATTGGGTGTTTTGAGTAAAAGACAAAACCTTCATTTGAATGCATTGGGTTACACTAACCAAATCTTCACTATAAAAGAATAGAATATCAAAGTCAGATTAACTGACTTTGGTTACAATTATCTAAAAGACAACCCAGGATTTGGCCTTTTGCTTTTGTGCAGAGAGTAACTTACAATTATACACCTACTTCGATTCTGAATGTGGTGTCTACCCATTTGCACATATATATCCGGGCGACCTTGTTGTGCAATGTGGTTTTTCATTTACTCATTCCTTTAGTGCTGTGTTTTTTTGTTTATTTAGAGTTTTATAATTTCACCCCATATAGTGAAGACAATTTCTTTTTTCTTTTTCTTTTAAATCTTTCCACATTTCTTTATTTAACTTTCATCCCTCAAACCTTCCAATCTTTAGGTAACCTAATTTCACAATTTGGTAACGAAGAGCAGTTGGCCTAGTTGGCCACCGCTGCCCTCCCCCACGCTCCCCACTCGGGTTCGACTCAGGGGGGGGATGCGAATGCTAAGTTTTGTGCACAAAGCTTTCCGGTTGGGCTGGATTCCTGAGCAGTTTGCTTAGACTTTGGTACCCCTTACCCCTTGGTCTGTTAGGTCCATTAGGTACCCATGAGATAGGGGTCTGATGGGCTAGGCATGTTTACCATTGTAAAAAAAAAAAATACAATTTCTAGAATCTAATAACGAGCCCAATTTCTATGAAAAATTCAAACCTTAACTCATCACAATCACACTGCTTTCCAGTTAATTGAATAAAAATTCACACCTTTGAGGCAAGTTCAAGAAATCTAACTGTCATCCAGGTATTCAGAACAAAGCAACAAGAACCAAATATTAAAACGAAGTACTAGAGAAAGAACACAACAAAGATAGGAGAAGAGAAAGCTATGGGCATTCTAGCGCAAAAGCTCAAACTTATCCACCATTTTTGCTTACTCTAATAATGGAGTCAGCAGAGCAATAAAACACCTAAGGACAAAGAAGATGAAGAAGAAAGGGGGGTGGATGAAAGATGAACAAAACCCTAGAACAAAACAATCAAAAACAACAAAGAAATCGCAAAAGAAGAAAAGTATAGCAACAACACCCATGAAATCAATTTTTGATAACAATGAAGTAAAATCCCTAAATCAGCAACACTTAACAATGATGAACATCAAGAAGGGAGAGAGAAATTCAGGTTAGCCCAAAAATGTATCATAAAAAACCAGATGTAATCTATTTCCTATACTAGAAATTTCCTTTCTTTCCTTGTGCTAACCTCCATCTCCACCTTTGCTCCAAGTTCAAGGCATGGTGATGGAAAACTCAAAGAGAGAGTGTAGACCGTAAATTTTTATGGACCAACCAATAGCTGCCACGTGAAAGAAATAAACACTTTTATTGTGGCCAATTACAGCACGCCACGTGTTAAATTAATTACGGCATTCAATTAAATATTAAACACTTATTGGAAATGTATGCGGCCAATGAAAAAGTGCCACGTGGCATAAATGATGCAGAAAATAAATTATTATTCCTTTTAGTAAAGACGAGAAGGAAAACCCTAGCTGGGACTTTTCTATAAAAAGGGAGTGAACCCCTTCATTCAAGGGGGACATTTTTTTCAGAAGAACTCTCAAGAGCTCAAGACTTTTCTCTAGCAGAAGACAACAAGCACTCCAAACACGTGTCGTCTACGCGCGGAGATTACATTCATATCTTAATTGAGATCAAGCCTCTTAGGCCCTCTCTCAAGATCAAATTCATTCAAGACTACCCAAGAAGATTGACTCTGAAGGCGTTCTGAAGACTCAAGAGGTTAATTTCTTTGAAGGAAGACAACAAGCACAATCAAAGCACGTGCCGTCTACCATCGAAGATCAAAGAAAGCTTGTCTTGATTGAGATCAAGCCTCTTAAGCCCTCTCTCAAGACCAAATCCATTGAAGTTCATTCAAAGGAAGTCAAATCAACTAACTTGAGCGGGATTCAAGTCAATTGACCCTCCTTCAAGTACAAACTGGAGATCGAATCAGAGGACTTTCATTTGTTTATTTGTAACAAATATGCAGAGATTGAACCCATTCTTTGATATAAATATAAAAATTTACTTTGTTGCTCAATTTCTTGTCTAATTTATTGCAGGCTCGAAATTTGTGTTTACAAATTTGGCACGCTCGGTGGGACATTCTCTGCCTCTCATCTCTTTCTCCAAACCACGAACTCTACATCCCTTCAAAGACAACATGGCCCCAAAGAACGCCATCCCTCAACCTTCAAGGAGAGTTGTGCGATCCACATCTCAGGGATCAACAACCGCTAACATTACATCTGGCGGGGTTATGACTCGAAGTATGGCAAAAGTTGCTGCTGTGATTGCCATAAAACAATCGGTTGGGACCGTCCCGTCACAGTCTCGCGGGAACCCAAGCCTCGACTCTAGCTTACCTAAAGGAGTCAACAAAGTCCATTCGCATTCTTTAAAACAAAAATCTGTGACAGGCTTCAAAATGCACCCAACAATATCTCAAAAGGTGGGCGAGCTCCAAACTCAGGCAAACCCCACCTTCGAACCTTTCGAGGAAGATCATGGCTATACCAGCAGTGACTCCTCACCAGCATCGCCAAGATAGTTGGTCGCTGAATCGGATACCGAATCCGCCAATTCTGTTATTATGCCAGCCATGGTGACGGAAGCAACCAACGTAGAAGAGCAACTCGCAAATATGAAGGCAACAATGGAGAGGCTCGCTAAGAAGTCTAGAGAAAGACACTCAAATCAAGCGTCAAAGTGAGCATATTGCTACTCTGATAAAGAGGTTGGAAAGCCGACTATTTGAATCCTCTAACAAAGGCTCTAGCGGTGAAGATTCTGACAAAGAGTCCAATCACAACAAGAAGCCTGACAATGATCCCAATCCAAAGAATGATTCAATGTCAATTCAGCAAATTCAAAACTTGATAGCGGATGTGGTAAAAACTCATCTACAAGAAGGTTCTTACAGAACTCGTCGTTACAGTAAGCCTTATATGAAAAGGATTGATGCACTGCGGATGCCTCAGGGATTCAAACCTCCAAAATTTCATCAATTTGATGGCAAAGGGAACCCGAAGCAGCATATAGCGCACTTCATCGAGACTTGCAATAACGTTGGCACCAGTGGTGACCTCTTAGTAAAGCAATTCGTGCGATCTCTTAAAGGTCTTGCGTTTGACTGGTATACAGACCTTGCTTCTACATCCATCGATAGTTTGGGGCAAATGGAAAATGAATTCTTGTATCGCTTCTATAGCACACGCCGTGTGGTCAGCATAAGTGAATTGACTAATACTAGGCAAGGGGATAAAGAGCAAGTCGTAGATTATATCAATCGTTGGCATTCCATCTCGTTGAAGTGCAAGGATCACTTGTCTGAATCTTCTGCTGTTGAGATGTGTGCTCAAGGAATGGAGTGAGATATCTTATACGCTTTGCAGGTAAACAAGCCCAAGACTTTCCAAGAATTAGCAACACGAGCTCATGATATGGAGCTTACAATCACCTACTATGGAAGACAAGTCGATGATGGTGAATTAATGGCATCGTCTAGAAATAGAGGCTCCATGCTAAGAGATTCTGAAAAGAACGAACATTCTTATTTTGAATATGATGCACCAAAAATGCTTGACAAACTTCTTGAGAAAGGACTTGTAAAACTCCCAGAGTCAAGGCGTCCTGAACAAATTGGAAGAACTAATGACCCCAACTATTGCAAGTATCACAGGATCATCAGTCATCCTATAGAGAAGTGCAAGGCATTCAGGGGACAAGTCCTATGACTTACAAATGAAGGAAAGATCACATTAGATGAAGAAGATACTGAAGAATCTGATTGATCGTTTATTAGGATCATATTGAAAAATGCTTTGCAAGAGAAGCAATCCAAAATCAGCATTTAGGATGAAGACTTTCAAGTCGCAATAACAACTTTGACTCTTAAAGACCCCCAAGTCGCAAAATAATTTTGACTCTCAAAGACTCATAAATCATTAAAGACAGACTCTCAAGTCATCAACATTAAAGACTCTTAAGTCTTCCAAGTTCAAGACTCACAAGTCATCGAAGATAAAGACTCTCAAGTCATCAACATTAAAGACTCTTAAATCATTCAAGTTCAAGACTCTCAAGTCATCAACATTAAAGACTCTCAAGTCATCAACATTGAAGACTCTTAAGTCTTCCAAGTTCAAGACTCACAAGTCATCGAAGATAAAGACTCTCAAGTCATCAACATTAAAGACTCTTAAGTCATTCAAGT
>JACYFF010031959.1:92678992-92716293 GCA_017589665.1 Selenicereus undatus
ATATAAGGGATATCAATTTTAGCCACTTACCCTACTACGTACCAAACAATGGGCAGAGCTATAGGCATTTCACACAAGAGATCATAGTGTGTTTCCTTTTTTGGGGGGGGGGGGGGCATGAGATCATAGTTACATTGATGCTATCTAAATTATCATTATGATGATTATTTTTGGGTAGCTATATACTTAGGGTACGTATAAAGGATGGTGGATTTTTTTCCTGCTTCAATTTAAGGATCTGTTTATTTCAACATATTCAAGTGCAATTACTTTCAAATGGTTTAAAGTTTAAACTGCTTTCAACTACTTCCAGTTGCCAACTAGGGGTGTTCATGGTTTGGGTACCCGAACCAAAAGATACTTCGGTTTGGGTACCCAAAATTTTGGGTCGGTCAGATGGCGAACCGTATCCGATCCGAAAATTATCGGTACCCAATTTCGGGTACTCGATAATTTCGATTCGGGTTTTTTGTTGCCCGATAATCCAATTTTTTTTCACATTCTTTTTTTTTCCCAAACAATTTTGTTTTATGTTATCCACAATCACTTGATAACATCACTCCATGGAAATACAAAAAACAATAGTTGCAAGGCATCAAACCATAAAACAAGCCCAATAATTACAATACAACACATTACATGACATACGTGACGTTACATTACATCACTCCCTATAGTCCTATTTCTGAAAAAAAATTTAAAAAAAGATTTTCGAATTTTCGGGTACCCGAATTAATAAATTGGCCGACCCGTACCCGAACCAAAAAGCATGGTGTCACTCAAAATTGAATTTAGGAAATACAACCCAATTTAGATATTTGAACACCAGATAGTTAGCATGAACCCAAAAAGCACATAATAACACAAATTCTTATATACCAAGTTAGATTATGAAATGTTAAAGTACTCATAAAGATATTAAAGTCTATATAAAAAAAAAGCGCAAAGATATTAACCCATGTATACTGATTATTACGAAATTTAGAAGGTGCTAATTTGCAAGAATTCAAAATCAAATAATCAAAAATTACCAATACAATCCACAAAATCCATTTTAATTGGTTTAGTTTGCGAAACTTCAATTATGTGAGCAAGCATATCATGGTTTCAAACTTGATGTTAGTAAGTGGCCACTCTGGAGAGAAGTTTGCGAGGATGATTGTGGAAATTTTTAGCGATCCCTTTTCACAACCCCCAAAAAAACACCAATAAAAAAGGCAAAAAAACAGGAATAACTAAGAAACTTTTTTAATAAACAAACAAAAAAACCTAACCATTTTGTCATCGAACATGGAATAAACTGCTTTGCTTCCTGGGGATATGAGGAGGGTGGAGACTCATATAGAAGTGGAAGAATGCTGCAGTTAATTTTAGATAACGAGAACCGTGAATTCTTGGATTGTGGGAAGTTATTGGGAAAGAGAGATAGAGAAGCAATTGCTTGTAGAAAACATGGGATGGGGGTGATAAAAAACGGTCAACTGAAAATTCAGTTTACTGAAAATCGATTAACCGAAAAGTTGGTTTGCAAAAATTGTGAACCGAAACTGAACCAAAAGTTTCGGTTAACTGAAAATCAGTTATCCGAATTGTTCGGCTTGGCAAAAATGTGAATCGTAACCGAACTGAAAAACTCGGATAACCGAATTTTCGGCTTGGGTAATCGGATTTTTGGTTTGGTTACTGGTTAAACGTTAATTTAAATTGTTAATTTTCAATTTTCACTTCTTTTTAATTAATTTAACAATTTGAGATACCAAATGTTATTTTACACATTATTGTATGTTTAGTCTTACCTTTCGATAATTATAAAATCTACACTTGACTAGTATAAGATTTAGTATTTTTTTTAAAAAAAGAAGAAGTTTTGGTTTCGATTAATTGTCGGTCAAACATGCGGTTAACCGAATCTCAAATAGCCAAATAGAAACTGAGACCGAAACCACAAAATTTTTTCAGTTCAGTCAAATAAGTTAACCGATTTTTCGACTTGGTTTTTCTAGTTTCTGGTTCGGGTTTTTTATTTTGGTTTTTTTTTTGGTTCACCCCTAGCATGGGATAGGGGAAAGGGAGGGTTAAATAACTCAATTATCAAATTTTAGAATTAGAAAAAGCATAATTTTTTCTATGGTTAAGATAGATATGATATACTATGTGAATGGTGGTGATGAAGTTGACTTCCTAAAATTAAGGGGAGCAAAGTGTTGACAACATTTCTTTTATATACAACTAGTATAAACCCGTGCTATGCACGGTGCATGATGAGACAGATATTTAAAAAAATATGTATCATTGAAAAAATCAAAAAATTTATCGATAAGTAGTTACTGGAAAAAATAAAAAGTTGTGAACTTCATAAATAGCAATTGAGATAAATAAAGTCAAACAAAAAATTAATTGAATCATGTAGAATAATTTAAAGATATAGAATTAGTGGTTTATATTTAGGGATTGGAGTTCTACCCAAACCCGAAAAATTCGAAATGAACCCTCTTTATTTATGGTGGGTCCGGGTATAAAAAATGGAGGAAAAACAGGGGCGGGTGTGCCAAAAACGGGTATAGGTATGGGTATGGATTGGGTACAAGAATACCATACCCAACCCTGCCCCATATCAAAACCCGATTTTTTTTAAAAAAAATTATGGGGCTGAAGCGAGTAGGCTGTAGTGAAAAAAGGCCCAAATCTGTACCTAAATACATATTGTGCTCTCAGATTCAGCTGACAGTTACTCTACTCTTATGCACCTACAAATTTGATATTTTGTAGGGATACAACGCATTTCAATTATGAGTATTATTTTTTAAACTTAATAAACCCGACGTGTATTATTTTAATTTTGAATATGTAGGCAAAAATTTAATAAGGGGGAAATCTATGTAAAAAAGTATTTTTCATTTAGTTTTGAACCTTTAAAAATTAAATTCAATGAACCCGATAGGTGTCAGTTTTTACAATGTATATGTATCAAAATAAAACCTGAATAACTCGAAAAATCCGATGGATATTGGTAGGGTATGAATTTTTAAAACCCGATGGGTACGGGTTTGGGTATGGGGATGGTTTTAGAAAATGAGTATGGGTGCGGGTACGGCTCCACTCGCCCCGAACCCGCCCCACGCTCATCTCTATCTATATTTAATAGATGGCTACCCTGTAGATAATAGGATTATTATATATTCTTTACGATTTTTTAAAAAAAGTAATAATAAAGACATGATTTATTTGGGGAATGTACCTTTTTTTTAATAGATATAATCAAAGGCTTTGATTTAATAGGTGATTAACTTTTACAGTTGAGATTATACCAAATAAATCACTCATGTTGTAGCATTTTAGGTTTTTCCAAAAATTATAATTTTTATTAAATGTTTGAGATTTGTTTAAGATAATAGGATTATCATATAGTCTTTTTCACATATAAGTGACATTATTAGGAATTTTTTAAAAAATAAAAATTATAAAAGGGTATTTTACTTAAATAATGTAGTTTTTTTAACTTTAAAATCTACGGTTTAGATTTAATGAATAAATATAATTGCCTATTTTTTTTTCCTAGATAATTTTTTTGATTGAATTTTTTCCCTGGATAATTGGATCGTCATTTATCTTTTATAATGTATATCCACAATCATGGGGGATTTTTCTTAAAAAAATAAACGGATATCTTAGCTTTAAAATCAACAACTTAGATCTATTGCATAAATCATTTTTATCGTTAAGATTACACTAAATCATACAAATCACACTTGTTGCAGCATTCTAGGGTTTTCCAAAGATTACACGTTTTTTAACTACTCAATATTTTTTTAGATAATAGGATTATCATATATCCTTTATCACATAACCGAAATTATGATGGATGGTTCTAACAATAAAAATTATAAATATGATGCATAAATAATTTTTAACTTCATAAATAATTTTTATGGTTGAGATTATACTAACTCCACAAGTCACACTCATTGCAACATTCTAGGGTATTTCAAAGATTATCATATTTTCTAACTGTTGAGCATTTTTTTAGATATTAGAATTAATTATCATATATCCTTTATAGCATATAATCAAAATTATGAAGGATTTTTTTAAAAATAAAAATTATAAATTAGTATTTTGCTTGGATAAGGTATTTTTTAACTTTAAAATCTACGATTTAGATTTAATGAATAAATATAACTACCTATTTTTACCCTAGATAATTTCTTTTGATAGATTTTTTTTCCTCGATAATTGCATTATCATGTAGCTTTTATCATGTATATTTTTAAATCATGGAGGATTTTTTTAATGAAAATAAAAGGACATCTCAGCTTTGAAATCAACAACTTAGATCTAATGCATAAATAAATGTTTTATGGTTGAGATTATAGTAAATCTCGCAAATTGCACTCGTTGTAGCATTCTAGGATTTTCCAAATATTATCACATTTTTTAACTGCTTGGGATTTTTTTGAGATAATAGAATTATCATATATCCTTTATCACATATAACTGAAATTATGAGGAATTTTTTTAAAAATAAAACTATAAATTGGTATTTTAATTGAATCAAGTATTTTTTTTAACGTTAAAATCTATGGTTTAGATTTAATGAATAAATATAACTACCTGGTGCTTTTTCCGAGATTTTTTTAATATAATTTTTTTCTTGATAATTGGATTATCATCTATCTTTGATCATGTATATCCGAAATCATAGGGATTTTTTTAAATAAAAACAAAGAGATATCTTACCTTTAAAATCAACAATTTAGAACTAATGCATCAATAATTTTTATGGTTAGGATTACACTAAATCCCACAAATCACTTTTGTTGTAGCATTCCAATGTAAGGTTTGTTACTCTTATGTGTCATGATGGTCACTAATGGACTCCTTATGAAGCCAGGCCAGGTCCAGGAAGTGATTGATAGTGTTCGATTCTTGACTCTAGTTACAAATTTTTCATTTTTACAGCTTGTCACGCCTGCCCAAGTGGAAACTCAAGGTGAGTTTATTTTTCAAAATTCAGGTTCAAGTCATTTAGAATTTGTCAACCAGTTTAGATCCGAATAAATAGCACATTTTTTCAAACGTGGATTCTCACACCTAAATTTGAATGCAAATTGAACCTCTAATAAAACAAAAATGAAGTCAAGATAGAATTTGACAGATGATGACCAGAATTTGCATCTTACCTTGTTTTTATTGTAAGTTCAAACCTACCAAAGGTCTTCTGAAAGATAGTTAACAGAATACTCGCGACTATCAAGGCGTAAGGACACCTAATTGACCTCCTTCCTCTGCACCCCATGCATATAAGTTTAAATGAGGTTGCAATTCAAAATCAATTGATAATAAATAAAGTAACTCATAAGCTTATACAACTTCTCAAACCCTTTAATTTTAACAATGTGAGATAACACCGACTTTCATATTCTTTTTATTTTATCAATATGGGAGAACACCCACTTTCTTCACATGTTCCCTCACGTATGAACTACTAACAACGCCCAAAATATGGGATGATCCCTATAAGGGATGGTGGCAAATTGAGATCGAATACAACCTTAGCTCTGATACCATGTTGAATTTATTTTATTTTTATATCAACTGGGTTCTGACAAATGAGTTATATATATAAGCTCAAAGAGGTTCCAACCCAAAATTAATTACAATAGGTGAAGTAACTCACAAGTTTATATAACTGCTCAAACCCTTTAATTTTAACAATGCGGCAATAACACCGACTTTCGTATTCTTTTTATTTTATCAATGTAGGAGAACACACACTTTCTTTGCACGCCCTCTCACGTGTGAGCTACTAGCAATGTTCAACACGTGGCATGATCCCTATGGGAATGGTGGCAAATTGAGATTGAACATAACCTTGGTTTTGATACCATGTTGAATTTTTTTATATCAATTGGGTTTGAAACAAACGAGTTATATATACAAGCTCAATTGAGGTTGCAATCCAAAACCAATTGGTTATAAGTGAAATAACTCACAAGCTTATATACATGCGCAAAACCTTTAATTTTATCAATGTCGGATAATATCCACTTTTAAACTTAATTTAAAAGATAATCTGTCCATCGCATGAGTCTATACTAATTTTATTAATGTCAAAAAACATGCACTTTCATATTCTTTACATGTGTTAGCCATAAGTTTTCTTATCTTATTGATGGTGGCTACAATCACGGCAGCATACAAGAAGCTGATTTCCTTTTCAAGTGATGATATATGAATATATATGTGATGTACGTTAACATGATCACTCCCAAACTATATACCTAGAGCTGGGATTGTCTGACTCGACACAATAACACGGCATGAACCCGATTCGAACTGAACCGATTTCAACTCAAAGTCGACACGATTAGACTATTTAGCATGAAAACATATTATTTTTCAATTTAAGACAAATCTAGGCTATTTTTAACACCGGCACAAATTTGACCCGTTTATTAAATAGGTTGACCTAACCTGATCCGTTTTCCAGCTCTATATATACCGAACAAATTTCTAGCTAATAAGATCTTGTCAAACAGACCATATCATGTGACATTGCAGCATTCTACAATTCGGACCCATAGGCGCAGAAATTAATAGAGTGATTAAGTGAAAAATCTAAAGTTGAATGAATCTGGCGATTCTAGTTTATTTAGTAAGTTTTACGGTGAGATCATTTCATATAAATTATATAATAAGACGAATGTTTTTATGGTGATTATTAATTATTAATTAGGGGATTACTTCTTCACTTCGGAGTAAATATTATTACTATTACTCATGAATGAACTATTAGTTACCTCTAAATTTAAAAGTCATTCCAAAATATATTATTAGTCATCATAAAACTTCAAAAAAGTTACTCCTAAAAGAGTCTATCTCACAATAATACATACGTAAGAAGGTCTCATCCAAAAATTTGTATAGTTTATTCAATTTGGTGTACTTATATGTGGCTACTCGGCAGGGTGTAAAGATTTTTCTTTATGCAATTTGTTGTGAGGGCAAATTGAAACGAAAAAATCAAATTTAATTAATATTTATCTATTGAATTCTATTTGCCAAACTTCCAAAAATGATTTGGTAAGTGGTAAAAACATTTATATTAATATGTTTCCTTGTCTCAAACAATTACAAAAAATCTAAAAATTTTATACAATAGTGTGCATTTTTTAAATTCTGTAACATATGATCATATCAATTAATTTTTACGTGTGTATATCGAAATTTTGTAGGATGTTTATACAAAAATTTACATTTTTTTCCGCTACTGGACTAACAAATTAAAATGTTAGTCAGCCAGCGTCCATGAATGTCTCTTGAAAGCCAAGAATGGGATCCCTAGGTTGTAGATGAAGGCACATTTTTTTTTTGTTTTACAAGGGTAAATAGAACCAATAGGATGTTAAGCGACTCTTCTCACAAGAGTACGTCTAACTATATCATCTGCCAAAATAGCCCTAAGAGATGGCGAAAGACACGTATCTGAAGAAAATGATGTTGTAACTTGTAACTGAGTGTCCAAATTTGGAAAGCCAATCAGCTGTCATATTTGCTTATCTGAAAATGTGGTTGATAAGTAAATGAGTACCTTGAGTCTACCGTATATGAATGTCTTTGATAATATTCGAGATTTGCCAAGGGACTTGAATATGTCCTTTTAGTGCTTGAATCACTATCTTGTTATCACCTTCAATCGCTATCTGCTTGAATCCAGCCTCAATTGCTGATCGTAGTCCGTCTCGCAGAGCTCTCGCTTCTGCAACTAAAATAGAAGTTTCACCGTAATAGCCAGCTCCTATCTTAACAAGTTTGCCCGTCCAATCTCAGATGATAAAGCCTCCAGCTGCCGCTAAGTTGATGAAGGCACTTAAAGTTTGAAGAGATAGGCTTTCTATAGGCACTTTTGATCCCCATATCGCTACCTTCATGCCACATACACAATCACGGTAAAGTTCAAAGATTAAACAATAAGATTAATATATGTGTAGTATCATACCATGTTAGTGGCCACGTGCAATGTAGATACTAGTTATTTATGTAACTTAAAATTAGTCCTATAAACCATCATATATTTTGTCAGTCTATTCTATCTGTGGACTCACATACCACTTAGGGGACCTTAGAAGGTCACCATTTCAAGTGTTCACCCCCAAAATCATACTTTGTGGTGAACTTATTAAAAATAAACTGTTTGTAAAAGAAAGTATTTCATCAGGTAAACATATCAAATTTGTTTTTTCTTGGATGTAAATATCAAATTCTTTTAGAAACACTTTGGCTATGATTTGGTGTATTACAGTCTGATATAAACCTCATAACTTATTCAAGATATAAGAGTCCAATAAGCATCACCAAGTCACCACCACTCATTATGTATCCTGTTTCAACAGCATCTGCAGATATCAAGATATATGCAGTCATACTTTTATAAGCATTCGAGTAGTAAGATTGATTTTTATAGACCCACAAAAAGAGTTACCAAAGTCCAAATCTTAAATCAAATGACCTAGACAATTACACAACCTGACAATCGAGAGAAACTGACTCAATTTGAACTTGAACTCGAACAATATCATCTAAACTGAACCCAACACAAAATTTTTATCCAACATTGTTTTTCTTTATAAGATAAATTTATCAGTCTACAAATCATCCAATCCAAAGTCAATGGAAATAAAAAATGACCTAATTTGACTTAGCTTGAACCCAAAATTAAATCTTATTCAGTCGTGACTCGTTCCAGAATTAACTCAACCTAAACAAAAACCAAATGACGAATTTATTAAACAAAAATCAAATGACCGATTTATAAAGTGTAGTTGAAGGAGACTATGCGAAAAAAATACATTAATGGAAATTTATTAAAAGGTATTAAATCAATCTTACAATTAAGGTCCTACTTTTTCATCTTATTTTGACTGAATTTATTTTGAACTGATGAACTTATTTGAACTTATTCTGAACTTATTAGTTGAGCTTATTTTGAACTTATTCACTAAATTTATTTTGAACTTATTCGTTGAATTGATGAACTTATTTGAATTTATTTTGAACATGTTTAATAATTAGATCATTTTGTATTTAATTGGTGGTGGTTGTTGTTGTGTCATTGTTGTTGTTCCTATTGTTATCATTACTTGTTTTTTTTTCTGGTTGTTGTGGCGGTGGTGTTCATATCGTTATGTATTATCGATAGAAATAAATAAAAATATAATTATTGTTATTAATATCATTGTTTAACCTTTGTACCTTAGTCGCTAAATTTTAACATTAGCCATAACTTACCAAAAAAATCAATTTAATATTTAAAATATTACATATAACTTTTCGTTAGAAAATAAATTATGTAAACAAATTAATGTTTAACAAGTATTAAAGTAACAAATACTAATAATGTCTTCAAATGCTGAATTTTGAGAATAGTTAGAACTAATCATTGCTGAAATTTATTCGAAAATTATTTGCTAAGTTGTTATGAACTTATTTGTTGAGTTTATTTTTAACTTATTCTGAACTTATTTGTTGAATTTATTCTAAACTAAATTTAACCAAACTTATTACGTAAGAAATAAATTGAAGAGAACATAACCTATACGCTTTATACATAGATTTATTTACGTACCATATGGTTCTTGTTTTTAGGTATGTATGAATGTGTATACAAGTACAAAGTATTTGATTCAACATTTATGGGTTTATTTTAAAAATTAATTTTACTAAAACCACACCAAAAGAGTGCGGTTGTACAGAAATTTGTGTACAAATTACAACTGGAAAATAGATTGGGTTTGGTCGACCTGTTTAATAAACGGGTCAATTTGATGTTGGTCTTGAAAATAGTTTAGATTTATTAAAAACTAAAAAATAACAAGTTTTCACATCAAAGAGTCAAATTATGTTGATTCTGAGTTGAAATCAGTTCAGTTTGAGTTAGACTCATATTTCTATCAGTAACTTTATATTAGATTCATATCGTATTATTATGTTGGATTAGACTTTTTCAACTCTACCGCAAACTTAATGGTGACCTACCTTGCCTAAAGGACTAAGGACACAGTCTGACATGGACATACATACCACAGTTGAGAGCTTTAAATGCTGCATTTAACAGGAGTACTACCAGTGACAATTGACACCTACGACAATAAATTCAACCCTCACCAATCCAGATGTTTTACCCAACTAAACACAGTTTAATCCTTCACTTCTCTCCCTATCAAAATTCAAAAGCAAAGGCCAAAGACTAAAGAGCATGAAAACACAGGGGCCAGGGCCACTACACTACCAACAGAAACAGCTTTAACTGTGGGGCATTAAAAAGACTCATATCCCCACCTCTTTTCAATTTTCATGCACCCCTTAATTATTTTTTCCTTAATTATTTTTTCAATAAAACAAACAAAACCCTTCATCCTATCAACTTAAGGAGTAAAGACCCAGTTTTGGGAATTTTGAAAAAGTGGACAAAATTTCAGCTTTTTATGCCGACAGTTTGAGCAACAAAAACAGAGCCAGTTGCAGAAAACGCTTATTTCTTTCTTTTGCACATTTTTTTCACCCTTTTTTCCTGGGCAGAGAAAGATGGAGAAGAAAGACCCAGTGAGGAGACTGGTGGTTTATACTCTTCTCCCCATCTTCATTATTCTGCTACTATTCTACAACCATCAAGACTCATTTTCATCCTATTATTCTGGTAAGTTTGTGTGTTTTTAAAAAAAAAAACAAATTCTGGGTTCTGCACAAAATCAGGGAGTACTGTGGGTTTATTTTTAGTGATTAATAGGTTGATTTTGGTTCAGAGCATTTGGACAATGGAGGGCAGCAGGGATTTAGGGGTAGGAAGGAAAAAGATGGGATTTTTCCCTTGGAAGAGGCAGAGTCAAGTAAGCAGCATTTGAGACTGAGGAGACTTGTCAGAGGTTAGTAATTTGATAACAGATTCTTGGCTTCTTTTCTCTTTTTTTTGGCCTAATTATGAGTGGTGTTGTCATGACTATTGAATTGTATGTTTACTCTGTCTGCATTTTGGGTACTCTATTGGTAATTATCATTGAATCCAGTATTTGAGTTTAGCTTTTGATTTTGATCCTGATGATGATGATAAGGATGATGATGAATTTACTTTTGAACTCATTCATCTTTTTAGTGTGTTTTTCTTGACCGTAAGCAATCTATAATGATAAATTTTCTGAATATTAAATTTTTTTAAAACTAATTATTAGAAAGGAAAAAAAAAAGCTTTTCATGAAGCCAACCGTAATTCTAAAGTTTTCACTCAGTGTCAGTAATTTTGATGTGAGATCGATTGAATATAACTTTAACAGAATAGCCAATTTTGGGGGTGTTTTTCTTCCTTCCTCCCCCCTTTTGAGTAAGGGGAGTTTGATAGCTTCTGAAACTGACATAGATGATGAAGGATTCTCGAGTAAAACATGAAAGAAAAAAGAAGCACAACAATCCAAAAACTAGCATAAAAGATTTTTTGGAACTGTAGTTCTAGCAGCTTTAAGCAGGCTTCAGATCAGTTTGGTACAATGACAACCAATAAATAATGCAATGTTCCTATATCCACATATCAGATATTATATTGTTATCCCTTCTTGTTTGTATGCAAATCATATCAAGGAGATCTCAGAAAATGTGGTCACAGACTCCCAGCTTCCTGCTCCCCCCCCCCCCCAAAAAAAAAAATCTGAGAAACACTAAAACTCTGATTACCATTTGCATGAATATAATAGATTACCTCAAGAAACTAGTACATTATTACTACTGTCACGTTTGCGTAGCGAAGAGGGTTCACGTCTATATGTGTATCATGTGCCTTGTCCTTAGAATTTCCTTGGTTTTGTATCTTGTACATGTGCATAGATATGCATCATGTCCCATATTTAGGAAGCGTAAAGAATGGGACAGTGCTGTATCGTTTGAAATTATTGCACTTTTTAAAAAGTTTAGGCCATGAGACCACACTAGTTAGCTTATTACTCAGATACGAATCTCAATGTCTGATTATAGTAGTAGACCAGTTTTCAGCGAGCTTTCTGTTGTTTTCATTCTCCAATGAAGAGTCACTAAAGGTCTTCAGCACCGTGATATGATTACTTGAGGAGAAGTGAGCAGTCTGAGTAGCATAGAACTTCTGGTCCTCTGATTGTGATTGGATTTATTACTTGTGTAATCTATTTAGGCAGAAATTTACTAACTGAGGATTAATAACTATTACATGATCAATCAGGGAACGATCTAGCTGAGTTCGAAGCCACTGGATTTGTCTGTGATGTGAATGAGTTCACAGAAGTGTGTGTAATAGACAAGCATGTTATATTCGACAAGCAATCCTTGACTCTTTATGTGCCATGCGATGACCAAGACCGGCCAACCAAAAGAATGGTTAAGCCGTATCCAAGAAGGGAAGACCCTGGTGCCATGGATATAGTGGCACCGGTGCAAATAGTCAGAGGGAAAGTCCGTGCAATTAACCCTCCACCTTGCGAGAAGATGCACGATGTGCCAGCTTTGCTGTTCTCGTATGCAGGGTTTTTGGAGAACCCTTTTCATGCGTTTAATGAGGTCGTCATCCCCTTGTTTCTCAGCAGCCGGCACTTTGAATCTCAGGTGCAATTTGTGTTCACTGAGTACAGAGATCAATGGGCAAGGAAGTATGGCGAGGTTGTGAAGCAGCTATCCTCCTTTGAGCCTGTTGTTGCGGATGGAAACAGAACAGTTCACTGTTTTCCCGCTGCTGCAGTTGGCCTCAGGTATTACTGTCATTCTGTCAAGCATTGCAACTTATACGTGAAATAAGGCAGCCCAAAATTTGCATTAGCAGTATGGATTCATCGGAGAACCCAAAACCAATGTGAACCCACTCAATCCTGCTCTGGTTCAAAATGTTCCATCAGCAAAATTGATGTGATCAATAATTAACCCAACCCAACCAACCTATTGCAGCTCTACCTTTGTTTGCAGTATATATTCTTGTTTGAACTTCAAACTATCCTGTGATACTCACTGATAGAATGCCTAATGAGGTTGTCCATATGAATCCGTGTAGGTACCATGACAATCTAGCTGTGAATAGCAGTGAAGTTCCGGAGGGATACACAATGGCAAGCGTAAGGGAGTTCCTATGGAACACATTCAATGTGTCAGTAAAAACCAAGTTAAATCTCCAAAAGCCAAAGGTGCTTCTCATTTCCCGTAAAGGATCTAGGATGTTTCTCAATGAAGATGAGATGGTGAAGATGATGGAACAAGAGTTAGGCTTCGAAGTTCATAGAGCCTTGCCCAATGACACAATGAGCTTGGACAAATTTGCCCAAATTGTGAACTCCTGTGAGATCATGGTTGGAGCACACGGTGCTGGGCTCACCAACACGTTGTTTTTGCCGACTGGTGCAGTGTTGATCCAGGTTGTACCATTAGGCCTAAACTGGGCCTCAGATCACTATTTTGGTAAACCAGCCCCAGGCATCGGGTTGAATTACCTGAGGTATAAGGTTCTTCGCAATGAGACATCGCTGTATGAAACGTATGGACCAGAAAATCCCATTGTGTCGGATCCAGCAGCCATTTGGGCCAAAGGGTATGCAGCGGTTAAGGAAGCTTACGTTGATGGACAAAATTTCAGGATTAACCTTGCCAGGTTCAAGGGTACCCTTCTTGAAGCTGTCAAGCTCTTGGGACAATCAGCTTCCTGATTTTTGATTTGAGGGAGTTCATACGGTTTATGCATGTTGTAAATTGAGTTGTATTAATACTAGATTGAATACAAACCGTTATTCCCTATGTATCTTTGTACATCTATAATTTGTTTGTAATATGTATTTGTTTGCTGAGATTTGTGGGGTTCTGTGTGCAATGATCCCCTTCTAAAAAGTCTACATGACAGGAGACCAGTATAATTAAGAAGTGAACTGCGTCTATGCTACAATTCACTGCTCGGATAGTCAAGATTACTGGTAACAACGTTTTTGTGTGTGTGTGAATAACAAGATATTCAATTTTGATTTTTCTCTTTCCATTAATCTATGCTACGATTCCTTGAGTTACTCTCACATGGGTGTTCGTCGGACTTTAACCAATCTTTCGAAAGATCCTAAACAATCTACGGAGGATTATTTCCGGCAGATTAAGCACATTGCAGATTCCTTGGCTTCCATTAGAACCCCTGTCGTTGACATTGATCTGGTTCAGCTTACTTTGAATGGATTAGATGAGGATTATCACACCTTAGTGACTACTCTTGCTTATGGGTCAAATTTGATCACTTTTGATGATTTTCGTTCCAAGTTAATTCATTATGAGCAGCATCTTAAGTTTCTAAAGTCCAAGGATGCTCTCCCTGTGCAACATCAAGCTTTTGCTACGTCTACTGAATCTGGTACCTCTACCCGCAACAACAATCGTAGACAAGTTGGCAAAGGGAAAGGGCACTACAACAACAATCGGAAGGGAAATACGAATTCAGGCGGCGGCAATCGTACTGCCAATTCCGTTCAGTAGCATTTAGTTTCCAGGAGCATGCCTACAGGAATTGCATCTAGTAATACAGTTTTTTCATGGTCTCGTATTCAATGTTCATCTCCTTCTTGTACTAACATTGTTTCTGTAGGTAACAATTCATCTGAAGGGGTTCTAGGTTCTCACCCTAATACTGTCTGCCATATTTGTTTCACCCTTGTTTCACCCCTGGGCATAGTGTTGTTGGTTGCCCCCAACGTTATACTCCCTCCCAACCCCCCTCTATTCCCGCTTTTGCTACCTTCAATGCCTTTGATGCACATGACTCAGTCTGGTATCCTGATTCAGATGCCGCTTCTCACATGACACCGGATGAAGGTAATTTACTTTGTAAATCTGTTTACACGGGGTCCTGATTGTGTTCGGGTTGGGAATGGATCTCTTCTTCCCATTAAACATGTTGGGTCTTGTTATGTCTCTATAGTCACACAGCCTCTTGTCCTCAGGAATATCCTTCATGTGCCTAAATTAAAACATAATTTATTGTCTGTCAAACAACTTTGTGAAGATAACAATTGCATAGTTGTGTTTGTGAAGATCATAATGTCCACTAAAACTTTTATTGAGGACACGAAACATGATTTACATAGTAAGGTTCCTAAAATTAGGGTAGAACACAGACGTGCACAATCCCAGATCGATCTGCGCAGTCTTCAGTAAAATGGCCGTAACTTTGTGTACACAACTCAAAATTGAGTAATTCCAGAGCTTATTGAAGGCTAACTCCTCAAGCTATCGCTAATCATGAATTTATTTATGCGCCAATTGATACCAATTTTCTCCCAAAGTGACCCCTATTTTAGGTCTGTTGACAACTCGATTTTTTTTTCCAGATAACCACCCACTAAAGTCACTCTTTAACTCATATAAATCCTCATGAACATCTTGGTATTCATTTCCAATGCCAATTATCACAAAATCTCATTTAAAACAATCAAAATTCATCATTACACCCTAAACTTGCATGATCATGAACAACTTCAAACATGACTTGTTTTCAAGAGTCTTATGAGATATGCCACCTAAAATCCATCAATGGTAATCTCCAGGTACCTGGAGATTTTGATTTACCTCATAATAAGTGTACTCATTATCGACCCAACCACATTATAGAATTGGGAATCTCTGTGAGAGTTCTCCTTCACACATTCCCAATGTTTCCTGTGTCTATATCGCCTAAATTGAGGCATACTTGTTTATATCATCTGAGTCAACGATCCAGATTTCAAAACGTCCCCTGATATTCCAAGTATAAACATCCTCCATATCGTTATTACTTACTACCTTTGTCACCGCCAAACATGCTTCTAAGGTATAATGACTTGTCTGCACCTAACAATCGATAGCCCATGTAAGTTCACATACTCCGCTGGCACCCTAACAACAGCACCTTCCTTGTGTGACATCTTATCTTGACCCATACAATCTATATGAGATCAATTTGCACCACCTAGGCTATTGAATGGCCCAACAGGACTCATTATACTAAATGATTATTGTAAAGCATCCATGACACTGTGATAGGCCCTCATCATTCCCACTTCTGCAACTTTAGGATGAATACTTCATAATAGTCCAACTTATGAATATCGCTGCAAAGTACGTTCCTCCCGTGTCACCTAATATAATGCAGTATTGCATTAAACCATATAAGCGTTTACAAGAAGGTAATAGTTGAAACCTCACAATACCCAAACATTAGGTATTCAACACATCATACTAACACCAAGTCTCTAGGTTGAAAGTCTCCAGATAACTCAAACAAGCCACCCAAAATTTCACAAAATTTGCTATGTGCTTAGTATACATACGTCATCAAGAAATTGGCTGAATGCATCATCGCTCTAGTTTAATAGCGATGGAACCCCCAAAGAATTATTTAACTATACCGTTGATCTTATTATCAAAAGATTCAGGCTAGGTAAAGGTTTTCTAAAATATCCCCATAATGCACTTATACATATGAACTCCTGGTCACCTATTCGTCTTACTGATCTAGCCTACCTCATAGGCATCCTTATAGCTCACAGTGATGCTAAACCTAGCTCTGATACCACATCTTTGGTCATTTTTCTTTCATGCCTCTTTTTTTTTCTTGTCCCTCGTTTTTTGTGCGTTGTGTTTGACTGCACTTGGTGATTTGCTGGTCAAGCTTCCTACGTACTTATGGACACTTGCAATTCCCAATAAGATAAAGTCATCACATAGTTCAACAAAGCATTCTTTTTTCATTTGTTTTGTCGTTCACAGTTTATACTCTTGTGGGCCAAGAGTAGTACAAAGATTTTTTGTTTGAGTGAACAATTTATACTCTTGTTCGGGAGCCTTCCTTTTTGAATGTGTGTTCTCTTTTTTTGTTTGTTTTTGATGGTAAACACTTTAGGCTCTTGCTTCAGAGTTGACTGTGTTGGCATCCTGTATGTGGTTTGGTATGCCCAAAGAGCCTCCGCCAACATCTCACGCCAATCTCTTTTGGGAGTGACACTTAGTTCTTCATTTGTCTCATCATCATCAGATTCGGAACATGAGGTCGTGTAGATGGCCACAAAATCAAAGAAACTTTTTGGAAAGCATTCTCGTACTGCCTTTGGCGCCTCAATGAGATTCATTTCAAAATCTGACTCATCAACCTCTTGCACTGTGACGTAACTAACTTATGCTATCTCATCCAAATCTAGAATGATTCTTCCTTCCCTAGCTAGTAGCATGATGCACTCCTTGAGTGTAACTCACTTTTCAATAGGGTGACTAACGATTGTATGGTACCGATAGTATTTGGGGGTCGGTTCTCCCAGCTTCCTTTGGACGCTTTGGCTTGGACAATTCGATTACACCCTTCTCGAGCAAGTCATCAAAGCATGCCTGACAAATCTGAGTCAGGAAATGAATACTTCTTTTCCTGAAGCTCTTTTAGTATGGGACGCTTCTTTATCGCAACCTTGAATGACGAGCTCTTCTTACCCTCTAGTTTTGGCTTTCCCATAATGTGAATTGACTGACTTGTAGAGGTGAACATCGCTTCTTTGGTCGTGCTCTTAGAAAAGTTAACATTCTTCTCGAATTCAACTTTGTCCTTCCTTGATTCAGTAGAATAGAAGAAGTCGCCACGACAACTAGCTATAGTCACCTCCATGTCATGCGCCTTGGTCGTCAATTCTTGAAAAGTCTTAAATTTGCTTATTTGTAGGACATGCAACAAGTCCTAGTGTATGCCTTGGGTGCACATTTCAACGGCAGAAGCTTCAGATAGCCGATCTTTGCACTTGAGGCTAAGTGCACTCAAGCGGTTGATGTAGTTAATAACTGGCTCGTCTTTCCATTGTTTTGTGTTTATCAGCTCAGTCATGCTGACAGTGCACTGATACTGTAGAACTTGTTGAAGAACTCATGCTCCATTTGTTCCCAACTGTCGATGGACTCAGGCTCTAAGTCAGCATACTAATCAAAGTCAATACCTTTCAATGTCCTGACAAACTGCTTCACCATGGGGTCGCCATCAGTCCTAGTGTTGTTGCATGTCCCAATGAAGTGTGCAACATGCTATTTTGGGTTACCTTTCCCATCAAACTACTGGAATTTATGGGGCTGGTAACCGTGGGGCATGCACAGAACATCAACCCTCTAAGTGTAAGGCTTGGTGCATAGGTGAGTTCTGCACGAGCCTTCACCTAGCTGCGCCTTAATGGCATTTGCTATCAAGTCTTGGATTTCTTCAATAATCATTAATCCAGAGGACTTGACATTTTTAGGCGAAACATCTTTCTTTGGTTGCTTCTCATTGTCAGCAGCCTCAGTGTGGATGGACACTTTTTTTGAGTCCTCACTTTCTGAGTCCTTTGCAAAAGATTAAGCTTACTGTTTTTCTAACGTTTTGGTCAACTTAGCAATCTTTTCTTCTTGAAGCATGATGCACGCTTCCTTTCCTTCGCTCTAACTGGTGAGTTTTTCTAGGATGACCTTCATGTTAGTCATCTCCTCTTCCAAAGTGGTTGTGCTTGTCATCATGGCTAGCATGACAACAGTTTTGGAGGACTCATCTTCAGTTTCTGATATGTGCGCCCCCTTTGGTGAGAGCGAAGAAGAGTTATTATTGTAGTAGTCTTCAACCTCATAAACTGGAGATTGAAGTTGGAGGTTTTGAATTTTATCCATCCAAGATGACGCCTTTTGTTGCATATTCGAGTCTTGGAGTTTGGATGGGGGCGGCACTGTTTGCCTAGCAGTGGTCGGCGCAGTAGCTTTCACCATGCTCCTGGTCTCCATTGTGTGAGCGCGCCTGGTAGAAGTGACGCTCGCTTTACAAGATCTACGAGAGAGAGATCCCATGTTCTTTTTCTTCGAAGCTTGTGTGGCAACGTTCTCCATGGCCATGTCTTATTTGAAGGGGAAGCTCTTGAGACTTGAAAGTCTTGATCTTTTAGGAGAAAGAGATGAGAGGTAGAGAAGTCCCACCAAGCGTGTCAAATTTATAAACACAAATTTCAAGTCTAAAATGAATTAGATAGGAATTTGGATACAAGATTGAATTTTTGTATTGATTTGAATGTATGGGTACAATATTTATTGAATACAATGTGCATGATCCTCTGATTCGATCTCCTCGTTGAATTTTGATGAACTTGGGCTTGAGAGATGGCCTTGAAGACTTGATCTCAATCAAGGCAAGTCTTTCATCTTTAAGAAAGGACAGTATGCGCTCGTCGCGCTCGATGTGCTTGTTGTCTTCCTTGGAAGAGAGAGTATTAGAGTGTTTGATGGATTCTTCAAAGCTTCCAACCTTTTCCGCAATCTCTAGATGAATTTTCCAACTTTTGAATCAAGGAGGGTAGGGTTCGATTTATAAGCAAGCTTCCTCCCCTTGGAAAGTCAAGATAGGCTTTGACTTGGTTTTTGGCCCTTCAATTAGGCCTCATCCCGAATTGCTTTGACTTAGAAGTCATTCACTTGACTTTGACTTTGACTTCGGGAGTCTCTCCAACTTGGGCCGGGCATTGACTTGAAAGTCACCTCTAGCTTTGACTGGATGTTGACTTGAGAGTCATTTGACGTTTGACTTGGTAGTCGATTTAGGCATTGACCTTGACTTGGTAGTCTTCCGAACTTGGGCGGGGCATTGACTTAGAAGTCACCTCAAGCTTTGACTGGATGTTGACTTGAGAGTCATTTGACGTTTGACTTGGTAGTCGATTTAGCCTTGACCTTGACTTGGTAGTCTTCTAGACTTGGGCCGAGCATTGACTTAGAAATCACCTCAACCTTTGACCGGATTTTGACTTGAGAGTCGTTTGACGTTTGACTTGGGAGTCAATTTAGGCCTTGACCTTTAACTTGGTAGTCGACTTAGGCTTTGATCTTTGACTTTGACTTTGATCTGGTTTCGATTGCTCCTTCACTTAGAAGTGGTTCGAGTTTTAGGTTTTGGCTTTGTAGTCGTCTTGAGTCTCGATTTGGGTTTTGACTTGAGTTTTGACTGAGCCTTGATTTGGAAGTTATTTGGGTTTCGTCTTGGGCTTGACTTGAGAGTCTTTTGGACTTGACATGTGAGTCATTTGGGCTTATTAAATTAAATAAAAGGGTTGGCTCAGTTAATTAATTTGATTTTATTTTGGTACAACACGAATAATTTTTTAACGCCTACAATCATTTTATTTGTAATGTGTATTTTTTCTGTTTTCCAAATATAGAGAATAATAAGCCGTATGCAAGAGTTGAAGATAAAATATCTTCTAACAAAATGATATAAATTAGTCGCTGAGGTGGCACCGCAAGTGACCAACTCCTAACTCCTTAACGGAGTTGGATTTTCAAGGGGTACAACTTACCATTGTTTGGAGAACATACGGATAATGAGCAATTTCTTTGAGAGCCCACTATTCTAGCTGATCAAACTTGGGTTTGGTTTCATCTAGGCCTAGCAACAGGTCGGATTTGGAGCAGGTGAAGCTCCACCCACATCCGCATCCATCCACTCCATCCGATCCACCCGTCACCCGTTCATCCGCATCCAATCCACCCACCAACCGCGGATGAAGCGGGTGGTAAACAGGTGAAATGGATGAAACGCGTTCTATCTCATTTTATTCGTTTATCGCTCAAATAAGCTTCAAAAGCCTGGACAATGTAAAACATACAAAACAATAACCAACAGAAACCACGTACCCTAATCGTAAACATAACAATTACCACAAATGATAAAGATACCAAACATAAGTTTTTAATATATATATATATATATATATATATATATATATATATATATGTATGTATGTATGTATGTATATGTATATGTATGTGTATATATATATATATGTATATGTGTGTATATATATGTGTGTGTGTGTGTGTGTGTGTGTGTATATATATATATATATATATATATATATATATATATATATAAAGTGGGTAACGGGTCGGGTGGACCATCACCCGACTCCAACCCGATCCATCACCCGATTAATTCATCCGTTTAGTCGGGTTTTCACCCGATTTTTCGGATTGGGTGAATCGGATATCTATCGAGTTCAGGTAAAATTGTCAGGTCTAGTTTGATCCTTTTGATAAGAGAGAAGGACAAGCAAGACCGACCAAAAAAAAAAACACAAATTGAAGAGAACAGCTGCAATGTTGATAATTCATGCCAGACGTTGGATGACCCCTTCACCAGTGGCACTGAATGTGCAACCACCTGAAATATCTGTAAGCAGAGGATTTCAATGATTCATATTTAAGGATGATTCCTTCCAGGTTCATAAATAAATAATGCTAATATAATATAATTAATTTAGCGCGCTCTCTCTCTGTTGTTTTATTTATTTGTTTAGTCTTAGCTGTGCTTTTCTTTCCCCTCTCGTCGTTTTTGCCTGTTTAGATCTTCATGATATACATCATCTGAACTGCTTTCTTTTTGAGATCCTCCTTCCCATCCGGGATGTAATACTCTTCGGATTAATAATTAATTGACATAACTAATAATTCATCTAAACTATTATTATAATCATATTTAAATAAACTATTAGTCACCCCTAATTTTAAAAGTCACCCCAACATGTATTATTAGTCACCCCTGAAAGAGTAAAAAAAGGCAGTCCGGTACACAAGTATCTCGCGTTCACGCAGGGTCCGAAGAAGGACCCCACTTCAAGTGGTGAATTCTAGGCAGTCTAGCCTGGCTTTGTCAGTAGCTAATTTCAATGCTCGAACCTGTGACCTTTTGATCACACAGAGACAACCTTACTATTGCTCAAACACTCCCCTTCTCACCCCCTGAAAGAGTCAATCTCACAATAAGTCTCATGTGAGACGGTCTCACCCAAAAGTATGTAAAAGAAAAATAATCGGAAAAAGTTTTAGATTGTCGGATAGGTCAACTTTAACAGATTATCAAGACAAGAAAATAAAAAAAGGGGTGATTATGTTAATTACCAAATTAAAAAGGAAAAGCAGAGCACTCCAAGATAATTTTGTTTAGCACGTGTCTGGACAATTGTCCCACTACAGCACACCACACCACATCTGACCTATCTGCATTCAACTTTGCTGTCTTATTCCATGACATTAATCATCTACGAGGAATATCAAACACAATTAGTCAATAAAGAAACTGCAACTAGGCATATTAATTAACATAATTCACGCCTTTTAATCATTTTAGGCACCACTAATCTCAATTTTATATTGGTGAAAAATAATTTTTGATGTTTTAAAAAAAAATTGAAAAAAGATTCCGGTTGGTGAGGAAATAGACATTAAAACTAATTAAAGCTGTTTGAGTCTTCAAGTTTGATCAGTTCTGCAAATTTTCTTCCAACTTTACCATTTTCTCTCTCATAAATGGAGAGAAAAGCATTTAGTAAGACACTGTTAATTTGCATTACTTCAATAATCTTCCTTCTAATTATTACACTTTACCAAGATTCATTGTTTCCCAGCTCTCCTTCTATCATCAGTTCAGGTAATTAAGTCTGTTTTTTTTCATTAATTTGTTTTATTAATTCCTCCCTGTAAATTAATTAATTATGTTTTAAGTTAAAGTTTGCTGTTTTGATCTGTGATTTTTTGAGGGTTTTTGAAGCTATATATTCAACTGATTTGAAATATGTTAAACTGTGTATATATGTTTATGTTGAAGGGCAGGAGAGTTTCAGGAATAGAAGAACTGATCTCTCTCCAGAAGATGCTGAGTTGATCAGCCAACATTTGAAAAGATTAGTCCGAGGTAATTCATTGATCCACAAGACCCCCCCCCCCCCAAAAAAAGGATTTTTACTGTTTTAACTCATCTTTTTGAAAAATTCTTAGATACAATTATATGTATCTAGCATGATATATACCCTGGAGTCGTGTAGTAGTGGACATACACTGAATATGTTGCCATGTATCTGTAATCGCAAAATTACAAATATTGAATTTTTATAGATTCAATTGAATGAATTTGAGTACAATCTCTATTAATACAAAATCCTATAATTCTTTCTTTTTTAAAGATGGATTTTCCAACATTTGAATTAAGGGGGGTAGGCGCATATTTATAGGGAATCCTCCCCCTTGAAAGTCAAAGTGGGTCTTGACTTGAGTTTTGGACTTTGACATGGATTTTGGGCCTTTCAATCAGCCCTCACCCTGTACTACTTTAACTTGGGAGTCTCCCGGGCTTAGGCCAAGCATTGACTTGGAAGTCGCCTCGAGCTTTGACTAGATGTTGACTTGAGAGTCGTTTTGACATTTGACTTGTGAGTCCATGCAGATCTTGACCTTTAACTTTGATCTTTGACTTTGACTTTGACTACGTCTCGACTTGAACGTCATTCGGACTTTAGGTCGTGACTTGACTTGGTAGTCGTCTTGAGCCTCAGTTTTGGTTTTGACTTGAATTTGAACTGAGTCTGAACTTAGAAGTCATTTGGGTTTGACTTGTGAGTCTTTTTTGGGGTTAATTTGTGAGTCTTTTGGGCATGATCAAATTAATTAAAAGGGTTGGCCTAATTAATTAATTTGATTTTTATTTTGGTACGGCACGAATAAATTTTAGTGCCTACAGTATCTTTTTTCCCCCCGCAATAGTGTGTCTGTTCTGGTTTATAGTGTACCTTTTTCTTCCTACAGTGTATCCTTTGTCTCCTACAATGTATGTTTTCTTACTTGTAATGTATCTTTTTGTGTCTGCGGTGTACCTTTTGTTCCCTACAATGTATCTTTTTCTCATCGATTGAATGGGGAGAATTACAAAAATGCTTGTTGGGTTGAAGGAAATGAAATAGGGCATTCGCCCAATTATATGATGCCTCTTATATAGGTTTGTATTTGAGCATGGTATATAGATATGTACCTCAGAATTACTGCATCTTTGTTGTTGAATCTACTTTACTATTAGAAATTTAGAAATAAAAGAAAAAAAAAAGAACAGTAGGGATTTGGAGCTTAATTAGCAATTAATTAAACCAGGTAAGGAGTTAAGCGAGCTCGAATCCACGGGGTTGTCCTGCACTTCTGATGTCCACTTTGAAGAATGTGTGATCAACAAACCAGTGATCTTCGACAAGCGATCATTAACCCTTTATGTACCATCCAACGACGAATCGAAGGAGCCCATACAGAGGAAAATCAAGCCATATGCAAGAAGAGATGATCCAGGAGCTATGGATGGGGTTTCAGCACTGCACATATTAGTGCAGGGAAATGTGAGCAACATTGAGCCTCCAGAGTGCCAATTTCGACACAATGCACCAGCTTTGTTTTTCTCAACTGGGGGACCTTCAGACAACACTTTTCATACTTTCAGTGAGATTATAGTCCCTCTGTTCATCACTAGCCGGCATTTCAAAGGCCGAGTTAAGTTTGTGATAAGTGATTACAGGCCTAGGTGGGTTAGGAAGTTCAATCTAGTGCTTAAGAAGTTGACAAGTTATGACCTTGTTGATGCTGATGCTGATGAAACTGTGCACTGTTTTCCTGCTGCTGTTGTTGGACTTAGGTGCTACTCTTTCACTCCTCTTGTATTTTGGTTCTCGAAATCTTGTATCGCCCATGCATGGTAATGTACTAATGCTTGATCTATGTGATGCATGCATAATTATTTCATGCAGGTACCATGACATCTTGGCAGTAAACAGTAGCGAAACACCGGAAGGCCACACAATGGAAAACTTCAAACAGTTTCTAAGAGACTCCTTCAATTTGAAGACCAAAACCATTATCCCATTGGCATTGAGCCATAAGAAACCCAAGCTATTACTACTATCTCGCCAAGAATCAAGAAAACTATTGAATGAAGATGATATGGTAAAGATGATGGAGAAATTGGGTTTCCAAGTACACAGAGCCTTACCCAGTGAAACGTCACACTTGGACAAGTTTGCCCACATCATGAACTCCTGTGATGTGGTGGTTGCAGCTCATGGGGCTGGGCTAACAAACCAAGTTTTTCTGCCTAATGGGGCAGTGGTGGTCCAAATTGTGCCATTGGGTATCGAATGGGCTTCTGAGCACTACTTTGCGAAACCCGCCATTGATATGGGTTTGAAGTACTTGGACTACAAGGTATGGCCTAATGAGACCTCGCTTTATGACTCGTATGGCCCAGATGATCCAATTATAACCGATCCAAATAGTATTTGGGCCAAGGGGTACAGGGTTGTTCAAGACGTGTATCTTAATCATCAAGATTTTAGAATTAATCTGAATAGATTTGAAGGAACTCTCCTAGAAGTTTTGAAACTTCTAGGATAATTAGCTCATAAATTGATCAAGGATTGGTAGTGTACTAGAACTTGTATTCAGTTCATTAAATATTTATTAATTTCATTGGAAGAGCAACTGATAAATTGTTATATATTCATAGTGTAAGCAAATGTACCACAAAGTCTTCGCGAAGATCATAGCCAAATTTCATTTCATATGTAAAAATTTGATGCATATACTGCATGGGATTTTTCACTAATAAATTTGAGGTATATATATTAAAGTTTTTTTTTTAATGTAGATACTTTATTCCAAGCTTATATTATATGTACTTTTTTGCCAAAATGTATCATAGGCAGGGGCGGATCTAGCGTAGTGTCAGTGGGGTCACCCGACACTCCTCTCAAAAATTAAAAAAAATTAATATGTGACAAAAAAATTAAAAGTTAAATATCAATTTAAGATAAGGCGAAATGGTTTCTTGAAGCTGCCTCCAGTCCAGTGGTTCAACACGTGTGTTGTTCGCTCTGGTTGTTCCCCGAGGTTGCGGTTCCGACCCCCTCAAACACACCTTGCTTGTTTTATTATTTTTTTATTTTTTGCCTTTAGAAATACTTTGTCGTCCCTCCCTCTTCCTCGCCTTCGACATTCTATCCTACACAGAACTTCAGAAACCCAAACCCCCACTCGCCCAAAAACCTTTAATTCCGACATCCTTCTACGAAATTTCTGATTTCGTCCCGGATCATAGGGCTCCCAATAGTATTGATGAACTTATTAAAAATACAACATAACCTACACTAAGTGATTCAAAGTTTGTTTAAAAAAATAATTCTTCATAAATTAATGTAAATTGCTTTTGAGTTAGAACATCACTTGACTTATAACTTATTTGTTTATAAGGCCTTATTATCCATTCTACTTGCCGTTCAATGTGTTCGGGGATCGCACCTTGGATGTCTCAAAGTTTTGGTTGTGAGAATGTGAGGAGTGGGAGGCTAGTTTGAAGCATGTTTGTTCGACCGCTTTATGGAGCTTATTTAATTTTTTCTACACAATATCTTACATTCGGGTCTTGTGGATTTTCTTAAAACAAAAATTTTTATTAAAAAATTTTAGGTTAACGGTTGGTTAGCTTGTCATTCTAATTCAGAGCTGATTAACGAAAAATAAAGATAGCAACAATCTTGAGTTCTTGACTACCAAGTTAAAAGGAGAGCATTCCAAAATAATTTTGATCATAAGCTCGTGTCTTAGACAACTATTTGGCCACAACGGATTAGTCTGCAACCAAGAACTCATTACTAAAAAAGTGTATTTTACCAACTATTTTTAATTAGTTGGAAAAACTCACTGTTTTAGCAACCGTAGTAAGTACATTTAATTTTCCAACCATTGTAATATTCAAAGGAAAAACAGTTGGTTTTTAAAAGAATTACCAATCATTATTCAAACCGTAAATGAAATGGTTGGTATTCGATTACTTTATACTAAATTTTATTTGTTTGTCACCATTTTACCCGACCAAGACTTAAGGCTAATTACCCAACCAAGACTTAAGACTAATTATTTTGCCAAAGATCAGAAAACTCAAACTCCTGTCTGCATCTCCTCCTCTTCTCCTTGCATCGCTAGGTTTCATCTTCTCCTCTCCCACCGGTGTCGTCGTGAATTCCACCGAGGTAGCATTCTCATAGTGTTCTCGCCGGATTGCCCTATATATTGGAATTTTATATGTTGTGGGGTTTTGAAATATCTAATTGATTTAGCCAGTTTATTTCAATTGTCTAATTGTGAGGTTTGTAGATTATCTGTTTTGTTTAACTAGTTTGCTTCAAATGTTTGTGGTTTGGTTTCTAAATGGCATGCAAATTTTTTCTTGTTTCTCCCACTATACATAGATTGAAGGCTTGATGGTGTTGGCTATTTTTCGTGAAGGAAAAAGAGATGAAATTGCTGGGTTAAATTGGATGAGTACCAACTGTTAGACCTATAAAGTGCTGCTAAGAAAGCATCAATGAAGAAAAGGATAGAGGTTGCCAGAATTCATGGGATTTATGCTTTGTCCCATAGGAAAAGCTTCTAAATTACCCTTGTCTTGTGATTATAATTGGGTTAACTCTTATAAACACTATGAGAATGTTAAGGGTGATGTTACAATTTAGATGTTGATAGTGACAGTGGGTATGCCTCTATCCAGAATGCTGATCATAAAAGGATAGTCATGGATGATGAATTGTCAAATGAGTGACTTATATGGAGGGTAATGAAACTAGTGACAGTGGGTATGCCTCTAGCCGGAATGCTGATTATGACATGGAACATGATTTTGATTATGGAGAGGGGGAGGATGACCCTGTTGATCCTTTTATAGAAGATGATGTACCCATAAACATTTATGCATGTGAATTTTGATGATGATAGCAATCATGTTGAGAACTTGTGGATTAAACCATACCAGAAAGGGAAAATGTGGCCTAGAATCCTAATAGGAGTGTCTTAATGGCTGTGGGGGACATGTTTATTGAAGATTTGGTTTACTTGAAAACGGTTAATACCAAAGGAATTCTCTTCTTTCTTCGCCTAAGACCAATGGCCACAAAAATATATTGGCTGCAAAAACATCTTATAGAACTAAGACCAATGGCCAAGCCACTTAGCCCCATCTCTCAATTAATCCCCTTCTTAAATTTACTTGTTAGATATGTGTACAAGGTGTTAGTTCTTTCACTTTATGATTCAAAACGAATTGCTTCATTGAAGCTTTTGATTAGATATATGTCTAAGATGCTAGTACTTTTATTTCACGATTCCTTTGCCTCTTGCTATAAATTATTAAGTAAACTATTTATAATTAGGAATGCATAGGAGAATAATAAACTAATTTTTTTTGTTGCATATTAGGTTGGTTTATGTGTACTTGTGCTTATTATTTTGTGATGTTTTATTACTAGTGGTGTTTTGAAACATGTAGTTATTGATTTTACTTGTTAGATATGTGTACAAGATGTTAGATTTTTCACTTTATGATTCAAAAATGAATTGCCTTATTGAAGCTTTTGATTAGATATATGTATAAGATGCTAGTACTTTCATTTCATGATTCGAAAATGAATTGCATTCTTAATGGTTTTGATTAGATGACCTAAAGCTAGTACTTCTATGCGTTTGGACCATCATTAATTCTCATGTTTGGCATGTACCCATGATGTAGAATGCATTAGTCTCTGCCAAGTCTTTCTAGTATCTTGGTAGTATCTCTTGCAATCTAAATGGAACCACTAAAGCATCAACATTGGATGATTGAAAGGCTACACCTTGGTCGAGGAGAGCCTGCTTAAGAATTTATTAGAGGGGTAAAGGAGCTTGATGCATTTGCTCAAGCATCAACATTTGCTAAGAGCCAAAGAGTGTTTACGCTTCAAGGTGTATATTGGTGCCCTTGTGCTATATGCAAAAGCAAGAAGTTTCTCTCTGTAGATCATGTAAAAACCCATCTTTATAGAAGGGGTTTCTTATAAGAATACTAGTATTGGACATCTCATGGGAACACTGAACCTTAGGACAATGATATTACTAACAAATATTATGGTTCCTTAAGCAATATGCATGTAGATGACGATCACAAATCTATGAGCACTTATGAGACCATGGTGGAAGATGCCTTTGGGCATAATCATAGATATGAATGTCAGACTACAAACAAGGATCGTAATGCGAATGAACCTCTAGATCCTAACGCAAATGAACCTCCAAATCCTAAAGTTCAGAGGTTTTACGACATCTTAGATGTTGCATAAAGACCAGTATGGCTTGGCAGTCACATGATTAGTGGGTACGTTGGAGGTTGCAGTGAGATTGATGAACATTAAATCTGATTACAATGTTTTTCATAATTGTTTTAATGAGTTTGCTAGATTAATGAAAGAGGCTTGCCCACTCGAGAATGCTTTGCCTTAGTAAATTCTCAGAGGTGAAGAAAATTGTGGGAAAACTTGGGCTTATTTGCTGAAAAGATTGATTGTTGTCCTAATAGTTGCATGTTGTACTATTAGGATGATTTAGGTATTCGTGAGTGCAAGTATGTCACCATCCAAGATACAAAACAAAGAGGTCAATATGTTACAAGGGAAAGAGGTTCCATATGCAAGGATACATTATCTTCCAATCATTTCTTGACTTCAGAGGTTGTTTGCTTTACGTAGGTCTGCTGAGTATATGAGATGGCACCATGAAATGCTTGACAGCCCGGTATGCTATGTCATCTGTCTTATGGAAAAGGCTAGAAATATTTTAATAGAACAGACTCTAAGTTCGTAATTTTAAATTTGGCTTGTGTGTTGATGGCTTCATTCCATATTCATTGTCTGCTAAAAGTTATTCATGTTGGCCAGTCATCCTTACCCCCTACAATCTTTCTAATGAAATGTGCATGACTGCTCCTTATATATTCTTAACATGCATAATTCCAGGCCCTAATAATCCTAAGCCCAAGATAGACGTATACTTACAACCGTTGATAGATGACTTGAAAACACTTTGGCTTGGTGTTTGAACTTATGATATCTCTTGAAAGGAAAACTTCTTAATGAGGGCAACATTTATGTGGACTATTAATGATTTTCCTGCTTATAGCATGCTCTCGATTGTGAAGCACCCATGGCACATTAGCCAGTCTAATTTGTATGCATCAAACAAAGTCTTTTCGGTTGAAGAAAGGGGGAAAGACAACTTGGTTAACTGTAATCGCCGATTTTTGCCTCTAGATCATCCATTTAGAAGAAATAAACAATCTTTTCGGAAAAATAAAGTGGAGCTCGATCCACCTCCGATGAGGTTTATGGGCGACCCAATAGAGCGGTTAGTGTCCAACGTTCCTAAGGTGACTGAGACGACATCTTAAATGCTATTATGGTTGAGAATATGTAAAATACCAACCGTTTGATAAAGTGGTGGGAACATATCTTTCATAGATTTACCCACCGTTTCAAAATGTAGTAGGAAATTGGCTTTCACAGATTTACCTACCGCTTCAAAAAAAGGTTGGAAACATTAGCAACCACTTTAAAATCAACTGATAAAAGTGGATGAAACATGGTTGGTAGAATCGTTGGAAAATTTTCCAACTATACTTAAAGTTGTGGTAAAAACAGTTGGAAGTCCAACCGGTTTTTTAATGGTTGGAACTCAAACCATTTAATATGATGGGAAATGTGGTCGGACATTACCAACCGATTTTTAAATTTGTGGTCGGAAACTTTTTCTGACCAGCATTTTTCAAACCACAAAAAATGGAAGCTAAAACAGTTGGAAACGTAATTACCAACCATTTATTGGTAAAAAACAGTTGGAAATACAGTTTGTAGTTTGATTTTTTCTGATAGTGACTCTAGTGTATTTTTTATGTAATATTTAATGTTACTAATCCATAGGATACTTGGATTTAAGTGCATAAGGTCTAAAAATACAAAAAATGTAATAAAACAAATCAAAATAAAAATGAATTTTGAGACAAAAACTACATTTTCACTATTTCAAAAACATATATAAAAAAAAAGTAGTTCCTATTTGCAAGCACCAATTACCAAACACTTGCGCCATCCCTTTTAAAATCCTCTTCCTAAATGCGTGTCCCTAACAACTAATTACCAATGACTACCCCCCCCCCCCCCAAAAAGGGGCTATTTAGCTTGGCTTCACCAATTCCTAAATCCTCGGCTTAACAAAAATGCCCACACCACCACCTTTTTACTCACACATTTTACCAACCTCAAATATCAAATTCACCAACTTGAAGCTTATTATTTTTTGTCTTTTGATTTTTATTATTAGGAATTTTATATAAAAACAGAGAATTTTAATTTATTAGAGAATGTAGATGGCTTAAGGCGTGAATAATACTATCTTTAAACTACTATTTGCTCTATCTCACAAGGATCGTTCTAGTTGAAGTAAAGACACTGAGAAAATACATATAAACCTTCTGTGTCATTTGAAGAGCAAATTTTAAAAACGCCCTTTTGTTCCATAAACATCTATACTATTATATAATAGTAATGTAGTGATGATGTGGATTTTTTCTAAATTTTCATAAATTGGAGTTTTTAGACCATTGGCTGCAATCTCGCTCTTGATCTCAACCATTACTTCAATTTTGATTATATTTAATAAATTCCATAGTTTCCTAAATTACTACTGTATTATTTACTCTCATATGTCAATATTATTATTATTATTGGTAGATTAAAACATGTAATTATATGATCCAACAAAAGAGGAAACTATAATGACCTTGGAGATCATAATTATGAGAAAAAGTGATTATGGAATCTTCATAAAATAAAATTGTTGTTGTGATATAAAAAAATTGTTTCATTTAGCCGTGGTCTTAGCAAGCTTTCCTACTCCTAATGCTAACCTCCACATATTGTATATCTTTTAGTGTTCTTTCCTAATGCTTAACTAATAAGCTTTGCCATATTACATTACAATAGCCACACATTTAGGTTATATTCTTTCCTATATTACCACGCGGCATCAAATTCCACACATTTAGGTTATCCTAAACCCACATCTAGGTTATATTGCACACTATACACAAGCTATGTATACACTGTTAGATTATATCACATACCTGTTGAACCAAAAATTTTCACAAATTATAGATTTTTGATATAGTATTTTCATAGCTATTATGTCTTAGTATAAAATACAAATAAAAGTGGTTCCGATTACATAATAAAAGACATAAAAAATAAAGAAAATGGAAAAAACAAAAAGAAAAGGGATGCATAAGTAAACCTCCTTCTCCAGCACCTTCCGCTAACTATCCAAAGGCCAACCAAAAAAAAAAGCAGCAATCAATTGGAAAAGGAGCACTTTTGGGTAATTAAAAAATAAAAGCAACACTTCTTAGTGTATATATATATTTTTGTTGCTGGGAAAAGAAAGTGTTGTGTGGAAGTTAACACATAGCCCATTACTCTCCACTTTCCCTACTTTTGCTGCAACGTGGAAGGAAGTTAAAAACTTACTTCATCAATATAAGAAAGGAGAGGTCAGAGAACAGAGGAGGGAGAAAAGGCTTGAGGGCGGTGAAAACAGAGACCCAAAAAAAAAGAATACAGAGGAGAAGAAGCAGTGCAAAAAGATTTCAGAAGAACAGGAGCACCAAGCACCAAGTTCATCATTCCCTACAAGTTCAAATCAAGGGTTGAAAGGTAATTAAACGATGCAGTATAATTGATCTTCAGTCCCTTATGTCTGATCTCTGTTCATCCATCCATGGCCAATTCCAAGATAAATGGAGCCAATTTGCAACTTCCAAATCAAACACGGGTCATCGAGAAGACGAATGGAGAGCCAAACTGAAGTCGTACCCACCTCTCCATCGAAACTGATCCTGTTAGATCACCAGAGTTTGATTTTTTAGAATTCTGAGTCTTTCGAGACCCTAAATAAACTGAATCCTTCGAGAATTAGAGTTCGTAAGGACTCATAGAATTGGATTCGTGAGGATCCTGAGTTTGCAAAGACTCAAATTTTAGATTCGAGAGGATCCCGTTCGTAAGGACGTAAAAAGAATGGAGTTTCAGATGACTCCAGATTTGGTCGAGCATGAAAAATGGCCACAATTTCAGTTCTTGGCTTTGTTTCGGCAGACTATAGAAGCTAGTTTAACAAAGAAAAAATTGTGTGCCTTGAGAAATCTTGTTCACCCAGTATTTTCTGATGATATAAAAAAAATCATCATCTCAATCATCATTCTAAATAATGCTAAGAAGCCAGTATCAGTATGTTTGCTATTGACCAAATAAGAAAGTCAATAATAAATTTGGCGCCATTGAGGTAGAAGACAGACATGCGAGAATGTTAAGGCCTAAATACTTTCTTATGTCCAAAGCCTTGGCTACCTCGGCGCAAATGATTAATGCCCTGCTAATGAAAAATAATGGCAGTACTTAGAGTTGAACAAGTCAACGTTGCTTAAGGCCATAAACAAAGCAAATGAAATGGGCTTTTTATGCGAGCATGTCTGATGACGGCAAAGTAAGGAAAAAGGATTATTAAAAACAATAGGCTTGAAGTTTGAACCCATCCAACTTCACAAGAAAGGGGGAGGACAGAGAAAATAGGGATAAAGAAAAAAGCAGAGAGATAAGAAAGAAAACAGAGCACAAAAAATACAGAGGATAGAGGCCATAAAAAAAATATAATAATAAATTTTTAAGGGGTGATAGAGTTGTGAATTAGGCAAGTATATGGGGTATTTATTTTTATCATCCTGCAAGCTTAGACTCAAGCTTTTGTCTTTAGGCACATGCTTAGCCTCTTCATGTTTCCAAGTACTTGCTCCTGTAGTGTACAAACAAAATGTTCAAGAATATGGGAGGTCCATCATGCAAATATGTATAACGTAAAGCTCTAATTAGAGTTGGCAAACAAAATGTTCAGATTGGGTTAATTTCATATTGGATCAAGATACGGTGAGAACTTATCCTTCATTTTTAAATTAAAAAAAAATGATTATAAGGGGAAAAACAAACTTATGCCTAAGTATCGTTTAGAACTACGATGACTTGGTTCCACTAAGGATACGTAGGAAGCTCGATATAAAATTTTGTCGAGTTCAGTCTAAATTGAAGTCCTCAAACGGGCTCAAACTGACCCCCCTCAAATTTTCAAGTCCATGAAATGGACCAAAATAAGCCTTTTTTCATTTTTTCTCTCTTTAAAAGGTTAAAGTTACAGTTCTGTAACTTTTCGTTACACATTACGTAACCAAAACAAATTAAATGGGGAGTTTTTTTCAACAAGTCGAAGCCCTGCTAAAAAAAAAAATAATAAGTATGGCAAAACGGACCGTACCCGAGTCAAACATACAACCAAGCCTACTAAATTCTCACCTTTTCGAGACGTAAGCCTAAATAAAATTCGGGATAAGAACTACGTCGATTTGATCCCACTGAGGGTACGTAGAAAACCCGTAAATAAATTCTGGGCGCAATCTTAAATTAAAACAAAATAAAATGACCGACCTAAAAAAAAGGGTGTGAGTCGGAAAATACGAAAATCGTTGCAAACGACTTAAAATAATAATAAAAATAACTTAGCCACTAAAAGTTAAAAAACAAAATCAAATGATAAAATTAAATCAAAAATGTGGGTTATAAATTAGTCCACATATAATAAAGTCCAAAATCAAAACTCAAAAATTAAATTAATGTGATAACATAACCGAAATAAAATTCAAATAAAATTAAAGAACTACGGCCAGTTTGATCCTCTATAAAAGAAATACGTAGGCAACTCACGATAAATAAGTAAATGCAACCGAAATTCCAAATCAAATAAAATTGCCCGTGCCATAACCTATATATGAAGAATGTGTACGTGTAGTACCGTTCCTAGAAAGTGCTTATACGGCCACTATCTAATGCAATTAAGTTATGGATAACGGGTGACTCGGCATACAATGTACATGTCAATCCAAATTGTATAAAGTCTTATTAATACAAAATAAAACGAACAAAGAAAGAAAATAATAAAATAGAATAATCGGAATCAAAAGGTGATCTCCGAGATGGGAGACGTAATTAAGGAGGTTTTTCCTCTTGAATAGGGTCGTACTCAAAATAAACCGATGTATATTTTTTTTATACGTCGGAAAGTTGTGTTGTGCATATTATTTATTTTCATTAAATTTTTGCCCAACAATACCATTTACATCAAATTGTTCCTTCTAATACTATTTCTCTGTGTGAAGATAGAATTTTCATAAGCTTTAAAATATTTGATGTTGTAAACTCATTTTTATTTTTATCTTCTTCTTGAATCTATAGGGATCAACATACAGTAAGAAAGATGTCTGTATTGAGCGAGGTCGATTTAAAAAGATCCATCTTGCTCCCCGCTCTTTCATCTTCTTCTACTTGGATGTTTATATTTTTCTTTCTCTCATTTTTCTTTTTATATTTTTGTAATTTGTAGGGATCAAGATACAACAAGGAAGATGTCTTCATCAATTCCATATGTACACTCTCATATTATTAATTCTTTTCTACATACGGATTACCCACAACAATAAGAGAAATAAAAAATGAAGAAAGTTTTTCAACCAATGTTTTAAACTTTTAATTTTATCTACTTGCGTGTGTGTATGTGTATATGATTTTCTAAAGCACTCTCTCTCCTTAATCTTTAGTTGACTAACTGTATTGCAATTGGAAAGTAGAGAAGTAGTTGTTTGTAACTATTGTGGAAATTGGGATTTCCGGTATCATTGATATTAGTATGCATCCCAGTTTTACAAAATTGACATGTTGGCTAAATTCAGAAAAATGGAGTGCACCCAGAAAAGATTGATATGTGTCTAAAACATATCGATGCATAATTAACTTGATGACATTCGGATTTTAACATACAGGTGCATAACTAACAAACAACTCATAAATTGATTTGTTGTCACACAACATACGGGTGAAGTTATGTTCCCCTATCTCTTGGAATTTATGCACCCCATTTTTTTAAAACAAAAAAAAATTATATTTCGTAACCTTGCTCCATCCATACGATATGAACAATGAAGGTATAGAAGAAAAACTATCTTTGAATTTATACACTTAGTTACAATTATATGTCCTTTTTTGAATCTTTTTTATTTTATCTTTAATTAACTAAATAGTTATGGGATTTTGTAAAACAATCTTTCTTCTAAGCATAAGCATGTCAAAGTAATTTATAATTCATATGATCAGCGTCTTTATAATTTGGAAAAGGATAATTAAGCATATAAAAAAATATTCTATTATATTAGTTTACCCACTTAATTTGGTTCTTTGAACAATATAAACCTACTGTATAAAATCAAGGCTTAAAGGAAGTGGTTGATTATTCATGAGATTTAAAATGGATCCTCATGGAAATATGACTTATATGAGCATATGAGATAACTAAAGCAAATCCATTGTAAGGACATCAATGCATGGATTTTGCACTCATAGAATACCTCCTCTAGCCACCCATAAAATAAATTACGTACAGTTTGATGTGAATTTTTCTCACTGGAAACGCTTGATATAGAGTAATAACACATGTGTAATATATATGGAACCAAAAAATTGAATTAATATTGCTACAATAATATTATGATCTATTTATTTTAATTTTTTGGATAAAAGATCCATTTATGTGTTATAACTGAAATCCATTTGATTGATTATATTGACATTACAATTTTGAATACAAAAATACAAAATCAAGAAATAAAAAGAAATAAAAATTAAAATAAAACAAATCGATTTGATTGATTATGTTTAGATCTCAATTTTGAATTTCTTCCTAGAATATTGTTTATAATGTTGGAAAATTGATAATAATTTTATATACTTAATTTGTTTTTTTCCCTCTTGAGATATTGTATGTACTTTTTAAGTACATCTAACAGTTGTAATTCAATTGATAATTTATCCAAAGGTCTAAAAGTTGCAATTAATAAGTAAATAGATAAATGAGTGGGACCCACAACATTGACTTAAGTATTAGTAAAGATTTTGATACAAAATTCCTTAAAAGATATTGTTAACTTGATTAGAGCAAGTCGATTGTATGTTTTTTTTTACACCCAATTTTTTCCCTCTTTAGAAAAACAAAAGATGTCACACTAACAAAAACATACTTTTTCCTTTTCCACATTTTTTAAACAAAAATATATTTTCCAACCTTGGTCCATCCATACAATATGAAGAATGGAGGTGCATAGTAAAGTTATATCTGAATTTATACAATTTCACAATTATATGTAGGTACAGGAAGAGGAGGAGGATTTTTCATTATTAGCGACATAAATTAATGTATCATCATGCCATTTAGCATGATTTTTAGTTTCATTTTGACTACCTACAATCTCTATCATACTTTACATCATGCATTTTACAATCGTAGGCTGCTTTATCTGTTGAGTTTCAATGTTTGTGTATGAAATTACTATCTATTCATATTTTTTAATAAATTTGAGTTTCTTTTCTAAATTATATATAATTTTATCTACAATGAACATTCCTCTATTATTTTGGTTATGTGTGTGTGTGTGTGTGTGT
>JACYFF010031959.1:92731293-92757984 GCA_017589665.1 Selenicereus undatus
AATTTTTCGGTAAAGATCTAACTTAAGCTTCGTCTCCTTTTAATTTTTAGTGATTTTTGTCAAGAGATCTGAATATTCCAGTGATATTCTAGCGGTTTGTTCCAATTTCTGGAGGTTTTTGGTAAGTTTTATGTGATTTTTGCAAGATTTTCAGTTTAAGTTTTTAGTCTCGAGCCAATTTTTGCTAGTTCTTTGCTTGCTTCTGTGTTGTGATGCACAATTTCTTGATTTTATTCAGCAAAATGGCTTCAGTTGAGGATAATGTCATGCCCATCGACGTTGACTCAAATGGGGAAGAAGAAGTGGCTGACAGTAGAGATGCTAGGACGACTACAACTGTTTAGACCGGTGCATATAAGCCGGTGGCTTATGGTAAGCCTCCTAAACGCCAAAGAAAACTCACCTCCATTGTTTGGGAGCATTATCAATTCCTTGAACCTGATGAGGATGGTAATCTGTTCTGTAAGTGTAAAAAATGTGGCCAAATTTACCCTGGAGATAGCAAATATGGGACTGGAAATTTGAAGAGACATTTAGATCTCTGTAAGAAAAGAAATTTCAGAGATATTGGTCAGCTTCTTTTAGAGAGTAGGTCTACTTCGTTGGGAAATAGACGTGCTGAATTTGATCCTGAGGTTTTTTGTAGAATGATGGCTGCTTGTGTTGTTAAACATGATCCGCCCCTTCAGTTTTGTGAATATGATGGTGTGAAAGACTTGTTTACTTACTTAAATCCTGATGTGAAAGTGTTTTCTAGGAGAACAACTAAGAATGACATGGTTAAGTTGTTTGCATGTGAAAATGAGAAAATGAAACAATTTTTGCAATCCTTCTTTGGTAGAATGTCTTTCACATCTGACTGTTGGACCTCCATCACTACTGATGGTTACTTGTCACTCACCGCCCACTAAATTAATAATAGTTGGACCTTGCATAAGAAAAATTTGAACTTCACCTTCTTGCCTCCTCCTCATAATGGTGTAGCTATTGCTGAAAAGATTCGGTTATTGTTGAAAGATTGGGGTATTGATAAGAAGGTTATGTGTTTGACGGTTGACAATGCTTCATCGAATGATGTTTGTCTTGACATGTTGAAAAGCCAACTTAAGCTTGTGTGTGATGGTGAGTATTTCCATGTTCGTTGTTGTACTCATGTTCTGAATTTGATTGTTAAGGAGGGTCTAAAAGATGTGGATGATGTTGTTTTTAAAGTGAGGGAGTGTGTTAAGTATTATAAGGGCTCCCAAGCTCGAAAACAAAGATTTCTTGAATTGGTAAGGATGTGTGATCTTGTTTACACCAAGGGTTTGCGTCAAGATGTTCCCACTAGATGGAATTCTACATTTCTCATGCTTGAAAGCGCTCTCCATTATAAGAAAGTGTTTATGCATTTAGAGGTTGTTGATGGAAATTTTGTTCATTGCCCAAGGAATGATGAGTGGGCTAAGATTGAGAAATTTTGTAGTTTCTTGAAAGGTTTTTATGAGGTTACTTGTGCATTTTCTAGTTCAAAATATCCTACCTCCAACCTCTACTATCCTAATGTTGTGAGAGTGAGATTAGTGTTGAAAGAGGAGGTGGATAAGGGAGATGGTTTTATGAAAAACATGGCAACCAGAATGTTTGCAAAGTTTGAGAAATATTATGCTGAATTTAGTACCATTATGGCTATTTCTACCATTTTAGACCATCGGTAGAAGTTTCAGTTTGCTGAGTGGGCTTATAGGAGGGTTTATGGGGATAGCCATGAGATTGAGTTGTCTTTGTTGAAAGACAAGTTGTTTACCTTGTTTGATGCGTATGCCAACAGTTCAACCGGTTCAAATTCTGCCACTAAAATGTATTACAACACCTCTCATGCTTCTAATGTGGAAGAAGGTTCTAATCCATTGATGAAGGTATACTCTTCAACACAGAATTGCTTATTATTTCAATTAATTTTATTTCTTTTAATTTTTGTTTGTGAAGTTAACTTGGCATTTTAAATTTAGGACTTTGATCATTATTCAAGCAATGCGTTTAAATCAGTGGCCAAATCTGATTTGGAGTTGTATTTGGAGGAGAACAAGTTACCTCATGTTGAAAATTACAATGTCCTTGGCTATTGGAATAAGAATAAGTCTCGCTTTCCCGTCCTTTTCCAAATGGCAAGAGATGTTTTGGCAATTCCCTTAACCACTGTTGTTGTTGCCTCTGAATCTGCTTTTAGTGTGGGGGGAAGAGTCCTTGATGCGTATCGTAGCTCACTTACGCCACAAACCGTTGAATCGATGATTTGCCTAAGAGATTGGCTATATGGCCAAGAAGGTGATCTTTTTTTATTTTATTTTTTTTGGGCTCTCTGTTTTGAGTTTACATCTTCTATAACTTTTGTTTAGTAGTATAATTGTGAATTGTCACTGATTAACTCATTTAGTTTTTTTTTCCCCTCTTTTACTTTCTTTTCTCATTTACATTAGCACTCATACGGGATGAGCTCAATTTGGATTATTTGTGTGGAGATGTGATGAAGGTGAACTTGCATGATAATGAAGATAATTCACTTGCATCCAAGAATGAGGCTGGGAGTGGAGTTGGGCAAAAGTCTGCCTTGGAGGCTGCCTTCTAAGTTCTAAGTTTTCTTGTTGGTTAATTTGGATTATTTGTGTGGAGTTTGTTGGTTAATGGCTATGTAATTCAAATAATTTGGACCTTGTTTGTTTCTGTTGAAGCCTAGAATTAGGCATTGTAGGTGCTTATGGTTTGTAATTTGGTAAGTTTATTTTCATGTTGAATGTTGTATTATGTATTTATGTTGCTGTGCTGCTGGCTAGCATCTGGGTAGATGCTAGATTGCTGGAAAATTGAACTGAAAAGTAGCTACTTGTCATGTATTTTGGTGTTGGTTTCTGGTTACATAGGGACCAAATCTGCTTTTCTTAAACATGTTACACGATAAATGGGTAACCTGAACCTGATCCGTTTAACTCGTTTACTTAAACGGGTTAGGTTCAGGTCAGCCCGTTTAATTATTAAACGGCTCAGGTCAAGAATTCTCAACCCGTTTATTAAACAGGTCGTGTTCAGGTCAGGGGATTTTCAACCCGTTTAAGTTCGATACGAACACGAACCTGACCCGACACGACCTATTATCCAGCTCTAAGCATACTATTACCGAGCGAAATACGCCCACACCAATACTCTAGGCATACTACACAAAGTAAATGCCCGAGAACAACAATGTACAATCAAATCTTTACAGCATGTAATCTGACTCTAACACTAGTAAACATTCGCCTTATTCCAGCAGAAAACATGCCCGTTGGAATCTCCGATGGAATTTCGATGGATTCTGACAGATTTGCTGGAATTCCGACAGATATTCCGATGGACTTTTTTCCGACGAATTTTGATGGTTTTCGATGCAATTTCCGTCGGAAAATATTAAAAAAAATTCAAAAAAGTTTTTTTGGACCTCAAGTCAGATAGAGAGAAAAATCAAAATTTTTTGAACATTCCAACGGAAAAATCCATCGAAATTCTGTCAGAAAAAATAACTTTGTTATTCTTATGGAATATTCCGTCGGAATTTCTCTTATAAATTTCGCTCCAAACTTCATTTTTCAGCGCTCATTTGACAAAATAGAGAGAAAGAGAGGGAGCAATGTCTTACTGCCATTTGCCATCGTCCCACTGATGCTTGCCGCCACCTCATCGCCATCGCCTCTTCCCACCATCACTTGTTGTCGACTTTTTGAGAAGGTGTTTTCATGTTAAATTTGTACAAATTTGTAATGAATTAATTATATACGTTGAATTTAATAATTATATAATCAGTTTGTATATAATTACATAAATTTCATAGTTTAATATAGTTAGTTTGCTACATTAATGTTAGTTTGTTAAGTTCACAATCTGTTATCAATTTTGTACTTTAATACGTTGTTAAAAAATATAATTTTATATTAATTAACTAGAATTTAATATTAATATCAATTTATTGTAAATAATAAGAATTTATTGGGTATTAGATACATTAGAAAATGTTTTATAGTTGGGTACTATATTTTTTATATTTTTTATATAAAATTTAAAAACGTTGACGGATTTCTGACATATTCAGATGGAATTCCGACGGTTTCCAACGGACTACCGACGAAAATTTCAACAAATTTTTTCCGAATTTTAAAAATTTGAAATTCCGATGACTAGTGTGATTTCGGCGGCAGTCGACGGAATTTTTCCATCAAAAAATCCTCCAATGGATTGTGTTTGTTCATCATAAAGACTTTCTGACGAGCCATATTCCGACTCCTCTGTTGGTCGTAATTCTATCAGAAAATTCATGTTCCCACGGAAAATTTTTCTTTTTTGATCAGAAATTCCGTTGGAATAATGATTTTTAGTTGTGTAATATCACTATTTACAATTTGCATAATCCCCCAACAGCTATTTTTTCGTTTAGATGAATGCTATTATTCCTTTTGGTCTAAGTATGATAGATTATAACTATTAAGCCTGTTGTATTCAGAAAGATTAAGTGTCCTTCTCCTTTCGCACCAAGACTATACCCCAAAATTATAGTTTCTCAATCACCCTCGTCCAATTTGCAACCTCATGATTCATAAAGTATATGCTCTACAATGGCCTTAGAGTAGCTCCATACAAAACAAAAGGTGTGCATTGGTTTCTTGAGTAGATTCACAGAACAGGCATCTATTGGGCAAAGCAGTGCCAAATTTCTGTAATTTGTCCAGTTTTTGCAACCTCCCTAACATAGCCATGCAAGTGATAAATGAAAACTTGGGAACTTTGAGTATATTCCCCATGATGGGGTGTCAATTAACTTTGTCCTGAGATGTTGTCAACCCTTTACATCCTAAATGTTGTGAATTAACTTTGAATCTATTCCACCTTTAGAACACAATCCTAAATGCTAAACTTACCTGCTACAAATGGTGGTTTTGCTAAAGTTGCTACCGTATTGGTACTGATGTCAACTTTGTTGTTGGAGTTAAAGTACGGAAAAATTAGCATGCAGGTCCACTGTAATATGGGTAAATATTTAATTCACTCACCGAAACTATAAAGATTTTTGGAACTACTCAAATTTAGGTAATAATTTTTTGGAGTACAACTGTTTGGGTTAAACAATCTTTTAGAGGATAAATATTTTTATTTTTGACCCGAACTTTTATGAAATTACAGCCCCAAAATAGGGTACAATCTTTAATTTTTGCTTTTATAGAGTATTTAAGGAAATAAGATCTATTTCATGGTTTTTGGCTTCTTATAGATTTTGCTGGTACTAGTTATCACAATGTACTACTTATATCATAAATATTGTATGTTATGTGATTATATGCCTACCATGCTCAATAAAATAATAAAACTTAATTAGAAAAGTTTGACTGTTACTTGAATTTAGTCGGCGCTTGTAACGCCCGTTACTTAACCATGTTTAAGTAATTTAAATTCTCACATTAGTCATATGATTGTGATTAATCAGAGCAGTGAACTGCACATTTCTATATCGCCATACAAAGCAATGCTTGAATTAAGAAATTACGTCATCGTGGAATTCTAAAATATATAAAATCTCAGATAATTATGTAAAAATATAAACTTTCCTGCAAATATGCATTTATTCCGAGCAAGGTTGGAAATTTACCGAGCCATAATAATTTCCTAGTAACTAAGGAAAGAAATAAAATTAGCAAATCATCATGGGCCAAATGTATGGCCAATTGTGTGACCATGTGGAAAAGAAAATATTCAAGATAGGCTCACGTTTAATTTGATGTGACAAAGTATTTGTTAAAACAAAGAAAAAAAGGAGAAAGAGAAAGAAATAAGGAAACCTTGTTAAGTTAGTAGATGGCTCCTTAAAATAGCATGTAACTTTCTTGTAAACAAAAAAAAGGAAACCAAAATAAACTCTCTGCCTCTCTCACCCACGCACGACTGCCCACACCCCACTGTTGCATTGTTGTGGCCTCACTGGCCGTCACTGGCACCCTTCGCCGCCGCCCTCACTAACTCTATGCCACCATCTAGTCCTCTTCACACCTATTGGTTGTACTCATCTTCACCTCTTGTTTCTTGGAAGGTACATAATTTTGCACTTCCAATATATTCAACTTCAAATGCTAATTGTGATTATGTGAGTTGGAGGTAATAAGATGAATTACTATATATTAGTTATGTAATTGTTGGGTTGAATTGAATGAATTTATGAATGGGAGGCATGACATGTAATTGCAAATACTCACGATATGGGTATGAAAGCATGATTGTAAGGAAACTTTGTTTGATAGAGAGGTGTGCAATGATGGTGTTGAAGAAGTTTAAAGAAGACCAAACATATATATTTATATTGGTTGGTCTAAGTTAGCTATGATTAATTATATTTGTAAGCTTGAGTAATTGCAAAGCAGATAATGGAGCTTGATGGTGTAAAACTAATGAGGTTGGTTGGGGACGGGCAAGCATGGTTATGTGATTTGCTTTGGAGCTTAGTCATGGATGCTTGATTAGAGTATATTGAATTCATAATGAGACTTGTGAGGTAATTTTGGATAGATGTGATGCAACACATACAATTGATGAAGTTGAGTAGCTTAATGGTATAGTTATGATGGAATTTATTTGTGATATGTATAGATGGGTGAGTACGATCAGATTTAAGTTAGTGGTGCAAATTATAGATTAATTAGTAGATTATGAATGTGTACTGAGAAAGGTAAATATGTCCTAACCATACCATGATTGAGTGTGCCATCATTTGGGTGAAATTGTGCAAATTCAAAGTGGATTTATTAAGGGAGAAATTAGGTGAAGATGAGATAGTGACTAAGCAAGTGAATTCATAAAAGCAAGTAAGAATGAATTGTGAATGAGGATGGCATATGAACACTTGGGTCTTGATGGGAATAAGGACAACTTACTTGGAGTGAGCTATGTCATGAAGAGTGAAACTACTACTTGTGAAAGAGTTTGAGTCTAGGGGAATGAATGGCTAAGTAATGAGAGCTATTGGGCTGTGATAAAGAAATTAAGTTAGCGAATAATTTTGGATGAGAAGCGAGTGAAGCATAGTAATATTTGTGACTCAACTAATGGAAAGTTAGGCTAAACAAATTGTGAATTGGGGTATGATTACCGAATTTATTCATTTCTAAATCAAGCCTCAAATGAAATGCGAATTTGTAACAAAATAATGGAAAAGGAATATTCTAAAATATTGAAACCTATTAAATTGTCAAAGTTCATTGTAGTGCTCAAAGTATGCTTAATGTGGCTTGAAACTTACAAATATTAATGTTTAATTAATACAAAGTCTTACTAAGTTCATGTTTGAGAAATGCTTACAAAATTATTGAATGGAGGAACACAATATCTGTCAAGGTACTTTACTGCTTGTATTCTCTAAAGATATTTAAATTTACATTTCCTCATATTAACAAGTTTTATTCGACCACTGAAATCTTACGGACCCATTTCATAATTAATCGTTCAATGCAATGTTCAATATTTAACGTTCAACATTCAATGTTCAATGTTCAATGTTCAAGTTCATAGTATTTGTTAGCAGAATAAATTGTTTGGGACCCTTCCCGTTAAATGAGAAATTCATAGTTCATAGTTCATTGATGCCATGGCTAGGGTTGATATGTTTGGGTCCCCGTCTAGATCAAGAAATAATTAATTTTATAGTCAATGTTAAATGTTGTGTTCCTCGAAAGACGTTTAAAAAACATAATTTTAAAATTGTGCGCTTGCCACTATCTCCCTGAAAAGTCATTTGTTTGACTGCAAAAGGATAACGTCTTGAGCTACAGCTCACTTTTCCTATTATTTTGTGTTTTCTAAACTAGTTTAGGGAAGGAAAAACAAGTTAAGGTTAAGCATAAGCCTACAGAGGCTAAGGGTTCGAAAGGTGCTAACCAAGGTAATGACTTTTGATTTCCAATCTTGGTTAGATCATTTGAGGAACTTGGGAACCAACGTATTATTCATATGCTAGCTAGTGTAAGTAAGATGTAAATTCATTTTGGACGCTATCACATTTTCTGTTATGACCACCATGAATGGTTTCCACAATCCTAGACTTCTATTATGTGAATATTGAGTTGAACTAATGTATTTACTCAATGACCTCTAATTTCTAAATGCAACCTTGTCCTTTAAAGGGATGACAATAATACCCTAGCCCATTAATGAGGTTTGCTGCTTCCTAATTATATGTTAATTAAGGTTTTAGTATGAGTTAGGTTTGGAGCGTTATAGCATTGGATCCTTGCGTTCCTTTAGCTTCCTGTTTACAATAGACTACATTATTTTACTGATTTGATACTTGACAAAACAACACAACAATGGTGCAACAACTTTTTAGAGCACTTAATATTCACAAAACTAGTCATTCATATTGAGATTTTGCATGCATTCTTTTCCAATGATGTCTTCCAGTTCGTCACTATTTTGATATTCATCAAAATATTTACCAATTTGAAGATGCTCTGGATCCCATTTTTCAAATAATTCATGACGATATTTCTTTCCTTTTTCTTATAGGAATTTTTCAGCTCTAACATCAAACAAATAATCAAAGATATCTTCTCAAATAACTCCTTCCACCTTTATTTATTGGCTGAAATCATTATGATAGATGAAAGTAGTGTTCCCACAATGCATTAGTATTTTTCTTTATTCAATTAGTGCTCACTTATTCAATTAACGCTTGTATTTGATTATAAATGTTGTAAGAGCAAACCCAATTGTGAGTTAATTTTTTGGCTGACCGGTGAGGGCCTACCACTGTCACATTAATCATCTCTCAAACTTTTTGCCTCACAATGTTCACTCTCCCCAGTGAGAGGCTCACCAAATAAAATAATGTCCATGAACCCACTCTATAACATACAAATTTATTTTTAGAATTAAAAAAAGAAAAACTAATCAAAAAATATTAAAAAATCAAAAAGCAACCCACCACTACACATGAGCCAACTCTCACCCACGAGCCTCCCTGCGAGGCGCCTGCTACAAGCCAACCATTGGAGATCTCCCCCCTACCTCCTCCCTTTCTCTCTACTCTAATTTCCCTCACGAGGTTGCGATTAGAAAGGCTCTAAAAACCATTGGCTCTTCCTAAAGTAGGATCACTAACTACTTCTTGTCATTCTGAAAACCATTCTTGGTGTTGGTCATTAGGATCATCTATATCAACTAATTGAACAAGATAATGGCTATTTTGGCCTTTTCATTTTTCATACTCAACTACTGCACAATGTACATCGACATATAGAATTCTATTATATGGGATTTTTGTTGGACGATCAAGAGATGTAAGAATCCAATGGATTGTTTTAAGCATGCACTATTGAAACTTAGCTAGTCTTGAGAAGAATGGTACCTTGGATTTGAGATTTCCATGAGGTAAGCTACCATTTCATATTCTCAGGCTTTCATGATAGGATCTAAGGTCGTCTAGAGGGATTAAATTTACTGGGAATCTAATACTACCAACTTCAGATCTATCAGAGAAGAAAATCGTAGTACTCCATGACTCTCAAATATCATAAGAATAATTATGATAGCAGTCGATGTAGGCTGCATACTACTCATTGAACCATCTTTCTTGAACATCAGAACTTGTTTTTTCCTGAATATCATAAGGACTCCTTAGGTAATTCATTTATAACTCTACAAGGCTGAATCTTTGCACTATTAGATAGGTAGAAGATAACAGACCAAAGCATGATCTACTTTTCGTATGGAATTCTAAAATATTCATAGGGACTCTACTAGAAGGAGAACCTGTTCTAGCAGTAACAACATTTCATTTTGGATTTCCGTCTTTTCCAACAGGAAGTTTGCTCTTATGATCACCATTGGCGATTTCACGGGTTAAACTATCTACCAGAGAAGTCTTTAATTTCTGTATACGTTCAATCGAGAAAAAAAAACTAGTTAAGCCATAATTTCCAAGAGTGGAGTTGCCTTTACGCTTGCATATTCGATAAATTCTTTTTTACAAAACCAAGTGTTCCATTGCAACCAGTTTGAATAAGAAAAGGTTTTAGGGGTAAAAAGATTAAAAACTTTTCAATTCCCCTTATAACTACAAGAATTTCTTCTGTCATCGTAGGATAGTTACATTTTGCTTTATTAGAACTTTCCACGACAATATTTGCAGAGTTTTTCTCCTTCTTTGATTTTGAGTACTACACTTCAATGCTCATTATTAGTATCTGTCTCAAGAATTAAGTCATCTCCCTCATTAGGCAAATTAAGAATAGGAAGATTTTTACACATTTGTTTAAAGTTTTGAACAATTTTTGAATTACTGGGAGTCCATGTCCAACTTACTTCTTTCTTGAGTTTATGTTCCAATGGTTTTCTCAATTTAGCTAGATCTTTAATGAAATCTAAAACATAAGTAAGACATCTAAGAAACTTTTCTAGTTGCTTCATATCTTCAATTTTTTCAGGAAAATTTTCTATTTTTTCTAGAATATGTTTTTCTAGAATGATTTGTCCAACTTTTATTTTTAGACCTAAAAACTAGATTTCTTGTTCCAACACAAATGCACTTGTTCTTACTAAGAATAATACCATGATAACTGCATCTTTGGGTGACAGCTAGAACATCATCTTTCCTATTCTACGATCTTGGAAAAGCGAAAAATATCATCGATATAAACTAGACAGCAGTGATGATGATCTTTGAAGATAGTATCCATTCTTTTTTGGAATATTTGAGGTCCATTTTTATGACCAAACGTCATTACTATCCACTTGTAAATTGTAATGCCCTTGAGGTGCAACTAAAGTAGTTAAAGGGATGTTTTCTTCATCCATTTTCATATACTAGTATTCAGTTTTGCAATCCATTTTCGAAAACTAATAGGCACATTGAATTCTATTGAAAAGGACTGATTTGTTAGGAATATAATAACCATCAAAAATAATATTATTATTAAACTTTTTATAATTGATTATCACTCTAGCTTTTCCTCTTTTTTTTTCAACATGATTTATAGCGGGCCTAGTGTGAGGACTCTCGCTATTTCCCGTTATTTCTGATTAATCTTTTATCCAAAATTTATTTGATTTGTTTATCAAATTCTTGGATACCTGGGTGTGTATACACCATTTGTGTGACTCGAATAATAGTGTTGGGATTTAACAAACTGATATTAATAAATGTCTTATCTTTGTTGCAAAATTTAAGAGTATTGTCAGAGTAAAGTTCTTTACATAATTGTTCTTGTCATTTAGTAATATGTTCTTTAATAGATAAATCAAGTAGTAAGATTGTTGGTAATATCTCACGTTGTGCAGGTATTACCTTCTCATTGCGCTTGTCGCATATAAACTAAATCTTCTAATGAGTGTAAGCCTTATTTACTTTATCAATAGGAACTGTGTGTATTGTGAATATTATTTGAGTTATGGTCTGTGTATATGAAGAATATAGCCTCTAAAAATTATTTCTAATAATCATATTATGAAAGGGCGCACTGATAAGTAACCCATAAAACTAGTACAATCCATTAAACTTCTCCGATTTCTATAGATAATCCTTCTATGATTTCGTTATGACTTATTATGCTATTATTAGCTATTCTTACTTGTAAAGGATTTTTGGCTTTTTTCACATAAATTCTGAAAATCAAGATAATTTTTTTTCAAAACAGACAGAACAACCACTATCGATGTAGGCACACAATTTATATCTGTTATATCTCTCAAAACATACATTTATTGGGATATACATGCTACTAGGATTTGTATTGGTGACTTCATAGCATATTTTCATAGTCATGTTTTTGACTAATTCGTCTTCATAGATTGACTCACTAGTAGTTCTCATTTTGTACATAATGACCTTTCTATCTAGACTCATACTTCAGTCAACATTATGTCTTGTTGGTTCAAAAGAGGGCTTTGAATACTACATATGAGAGACAAATGACATGCACAAAACTAAAATTTTTGAAATTAAGTTTTTAAGGATTTGGGTTAAATGAAAATTTTAAAAACTTCGGGTGCTGGTTGTAATTTTAAAATTCAAGTTTGGTCACTTTTGGTTCCAGAAATATTAGCCCAAACTTAGATGGATCTCGAAATATTTACCCAAAATAGTCGTTTCAAAAAAATATTAACCTATACCTTAATGGTCCATCATGAAATTTATCCGTAAAATAATTATTGCTATTTCTAATATTCCTTCATCAATGCCCTTGTGATGCACAGATGCTTTCTTGGCCCTCATCTTTGTATCTTTTCTCTTGGAGTGCCTTTTATGTTGTAAGTTGATGATATAGAAACTCATTTCCTTAGAAGCAGACAAGTTCTGGTGTGTGGTGCAAACCTTGTCTGTTCTTACACCTCACACAAGCACTTCTCTTTGGCTTCCTTTTCCTGTCTTCTGTGCCTCTTTTCCTGTCTTTTGATGTTAGGCCATATCTTCAATTAACCAACGGGGGTCTAAATTAGGTTAAGCAAACTAGGATATGTGAATTGTGATAGGAAGAATTCGAGTTTTAATATTTATAACCCCAGGTGCAGGGTTTTACCGTTGAGTACTCGGGGTGTCGTCTACTGGGAGTTGGATTTCAAGTACCGAGATTAGTTTAAGTGTTCAATCTAGGCCAAATGAAAGGGAAAGAAAGACAAGCTAAACCAAGCTAACAAACATACAAAAAGAGGCTTGTAATTGTAATTGGCCAGTTGACAAACCTAGTAATCGAGGTGAGTCCTAACTACCCAACCTCTACCAAAAACAAGAGATGGTCGCTTGCGCCATCGAAGACCACCCAAGCCTTCTCCCAAGGGTCATGAGCTAGTTTAATTAGTTTAACTACCTATTTTCATGAGGTTAGCCCAATTAGATGACAAAATTAGCAACCCTCTAACCTAGCTAGGATCGGGACTATTTTCATGTCCTGAACCCGGCTATCCCCTTTTCTACACTAGCTAATTGGCATCACCTCTCGGCATAAGTGAATCTCCCAAAAATAAAGATGAAATCTCTCTCAAATATTTTCATCGAACACTTAGCAGACATGAGAGAAAACTCCAGGTTCAAAGCAAAAACTGGGTGTGGTTAGGCCTAATACAAAACTAATTAGCCACCAAAAAGCCAATCCAAGCCAAGAAAACCAACCACTAATCATCAACAAAACACAAAAAGTCCCAAATTGAATCTAAGCTAGCAAATAACTCAACAAGTATGAACCAGGGAAATTAATCTAGTCTAATATGGATTAAAACAACCAATGAACACAAAATTATAATAAAAAATAAATATTTAAATTAAATATAATCTAAACTAACAAGATTAAACAAGAGGAAACTAGAACAAACATGAACTAAAAAGATAGGGAGGAAGGAGAAAACCTATGGATTGCTTGGAAGAACTTGAATTTATAATGCTTGAATTCCAAGCTCCCCTAATTAATCCTAATCTACCTACTTTATTTCCCCCTAATAGGACTTTGGAAGCTGAACCCTATCCTAAACTCACCTAAAAATCACCAAAGGAAACCCCCAAAAAGTCCAGAAGAAAGCCCTTAAAAAAGGAATCAAGTTGGGGGGAAAATAGGTGAACACAGCAGCAAGTGGCGACGGCCGTCGCACCGGCGACCGATGGTCATTGCCACCAAGGTAGCCAGTCGTGAACAAGACACCCGGCCATCGCCACCCCCCGCCCAGCCACCTGCAGGGTGGCGACGGTTGGGGGTGGCGGTCACGACTCCCATTGTCTCTTCCTTTGCGGTCTTCCTGCTTTTTTTGTTCTGTCTTCGCTCTTTTCTGTGGTATTTGCTTGATTGAACTTATTACCTACAAAAGTAAACAAAATAAGTAAAAATCTTAAAGATTACATTGTTATATGAGCTAAAATTAGACGATAGAGACATATAAAATATGACAATTTAGTACCAAACAAATACCCCTACTCCTATCCTTTGCTCATCCCTGAGCGAAACAACAGAAAAACTAACCTAGGATCCTAACTCATTTTTGTATGAATCACGGTTGCATTTAGTGTATTCAACAAACCCTTTAAACCCCTTGATTTCCCCAAGTTGACGAGTGAAGTCTCCTGAGGGTTTGCAGAAGATATACTCATAAAATCTTTGAAATATTTTTAGATTTTTTTTTTTCAAAAGCATAGCATATATTCAAGCCAAAGGAGAAAATATGTATGCTACTGGGTTGATTTTATCACACTAACAACCTAGCTACTAAGCCATATTCAAGCAAAATGTGTATTTAAGACACATAAAGGCTATAAATGTATCCCGACTCTTATTTTTCACTCTAACAACACAATGATATGATTTGCACACCTTGATGCTCTATGCAAGGTGTATTAACTCTTAATGCTAGGCTAAAATCGAGGAAAAGGTCATCCCCACTTGGCTTTATTACTCCCTTTATTTTTGCTCTTCTTTTTTTTTCTTCGTTTTTTTCGCTTTTCTCCTTATGCTCCTTCGCCCGGGTAAGTAGTTCTTGGCTTATTAGGTCTTGAACTCCCGGATGAACAACCTAACACATACTTGAACTTTTTCCCTATTTAGGAGTTTTATTTGGATGTGCAAAGCACTTATTCAAGCCCAAATAGAGGTACTGAAGTTAAGTTCAATCTTGCATAATGCCTTTCTCTTTTTTTTTTTCTTTCTCTCATAATGAAGCCAAAACTGAAAAACAATTAACCAAGTAGAATGTCCTCTAATCCAAATTTCAACAACTAATACTAAAAGTCAACAGTTAAGTGTACCCCAAAAGAAATTATCAAGGATCCAAGTATAAACTCAAAATTATGTAGTTAAAGGGACAAAAATTACCCCAAAAGAAATTAGCAAAATAATCTTATTATCAAGGATCCATCCTAATCCTAGATATTAGCAGTTTCGCTGGTCATCATTAGCAAAAACACCATTGGAATTGGTATATTTCATTTCCTATGCCCAAACTTTTGCACTCAATTACATGACTGATTGAGCACACACTCTCAAAGTTGACTCACAAATGAGATGAGATGAGAAGAGAAAAGTAGCCAACAAAGCTTATTTTTCTTCTAAAGTGCTCAATTCAAATGATTTTGTCTTACAAAATACTCTCTACTCTCTAAAAAAGGTAGAAGATGGAAGATGAGAGAATAGGAGAAAGAATGGATGATTGAATGGGTCTCCTCCATTTGCCTCAACCTTGACCCCTTTTATAGTGAAAATTAAGCCCTCTTGGTGCCCAACAATTAATGAAAATTAATTTCAATTAATTATTTTGGCTATTATATTGGCTAGTCTTTAACTAAAAATTAATCAAGATTAATTAACCTTGACTAGGTCACTTGAACTTGCTAACCAGAAAAGGAGCTTGGCTGCTAAGGCTCGGGCTAGTCTAGAAAGGAGCAGCTGTGGGCCGCGGCAAGACCAAGCCCAACAGAGAGGAAGAGTGGAAGTGAGGCAAATGGGAGATGGCTGGGCTCCGATTGGGCCTCGACTGAACAGGCCCACCCGGGCTGGTGAGATAAAGGGAGCTGATGCTGCTGGGTTGGGCACCGAACTGGGCAGCTGAAAGCAGGCCCAGACGGAGGGAGAGGCAGTAGGGAGAGAGAGAGAGGAACTGTGAGCCTGGGAGGCTTATCTGGTGGGCCGCGGGTTGTGCTGAACCGGCCCAAACGAGAACAAGGGGAAAGGAGAGTGGCTGGGAGCTGTGCAAGCTGAGTATGTGGCACTGGGCCACGAACTGGGTTGCCAAAATTGGCCCACACGGTCCTTTACTCATTTTCTTCTTTTTCTTGTCTCTTAGGCTTGGACTCTAGGCATTGCACATGTGAAAAATCTGAGTAAAATTGAACAACTCCGTCCAAATTCTTTTATTTATTTTTACCTGAAAATTACATAGAATATGCATTATTTACGCATAAAAATGTATTTTGAAGATTTAAAAGTAGTAAAATGAAGGGTAAAAGTTCATATAAAATATGAATTATCAACTCCTCCACACCAAAACTTTGGTAGGCCTCGAGCAAAGAATATCATTAATGCAATATTCACTTAATCCATCAAGTCGAATAAGATCAAGGAAGAACATCAAGTGATCCAACTATGAATGTCCACTCCACATCACATATTTCAATTCATTACCAACCCACAACTTATTATCAAAGATTTCTAATTTCAACTAAGTCAATAGGCCAAGATTTAAGCAAATTAAGCATACAACGAAACTATGTAGTAAACCGTGATTGTAAAATTTCACCCCCCATAACAAACATCACAAGAACATCTTTAAAATCAAGTCCCCAATGCCAAATCAATTTATTGCCTTTTTTTTTTTAGACTTGGAATTTTTTTTCAAAAGCTACTTGATTCCCTGCACTTTCTTAAGTGGATAAAGTTATGAATAAAGATAACACTTAGAGAAACACTTAGTACATATTCAGGTGATTAAAGATATTGATAGAGATAGAACCTAAACATTGATACCGGAATCAGAACTTGATTAACTCAATTTATTTTAATTATTAATTGAAAAGTCAAAGGGGAGCTCAATGTTTATCAAATACTCATCATGAAATTGTAAACGGGGTTACATCTCAAACTCAAAATCGGCTACATAGTGACATTAGCACAGTAGAAATGTTTGGCCATAAACCAGTCAAAGCTAGAAATAATTTTCAATAAGCATGGGTCACATGAATCAAATCCGCATAAGAAGAGCAAAACATGCATAATCAGAACACTCAAGCTCTTCCCTAAATCAAATTCACCCACATATTTTCAAGTTTAATTTTCTTCAAAATTTTCAATTTGCCTTTGCCTTCTCCCTACACTTAAACCTTACATTGCCCTCAATGTAGAAAACAATAAGAAAGAGGGAAATGAAGAAAAGAGGAACACAACTTGAGAGCATGAAGAAATCATTTTCATATAAGCCCAACAAGTCAAACTCCCAAAGTACCTTCACAACCATCATCAACCACAAAAGCCAAAAACCAAGTGAAGAGCATACCAAACAGAAAAGAAGAAAGAAAAAAATATATATACAAAAAGACTCAAACTCACCTAAAAAGATTGGATTGTCTCCCAACAAGCGTTAAGTTTTATATCTTCATCCAAACAAGGTTCCACCCACTAATCATAGTAGATAGGGTCTACTAGATTGATGGATTCAATCAAACCAGGGTCAATATCATGAGTCACAATAGGTTTCAAACGCTGGCCATTTACCATAAGAACTCGACCATCTTGGGGATCTAAAATTTGGACCACTCCAGAGGGAAACACTTGTTGGACAACAAAAGGACCATCCCATCTAGATCTTAACTTGCTAGGAAACAACTTAAGCTTATAGTTAAAAAGTCAAACCTTCTGATTAGGTTCAAAAGATTTACGAGAAATCATTTTATCATGAAAAGCTTTGGTTTTGACTTTATAAATCTTAGCATTCTCATAGGCTTCGTTACACAATTCATCCAACTCATTCAATTGAAGCCTACGATTAGAACCTGCTTGTTTCATATCGAAATTAAAAGCTTTAATCGCCTAAAAAGCACGGTGTTCTAATTCAACTGGCAAATGACAAGCCTTACCAAAAAGAAGACGATAAGGAGACATCCCAATGGGAGTCTTATAAGCAGTACGATAGGCTCAAAGAGCATCATTTAATCTCAAAGACCAGTCTTTTCTATCGGGTCGAATCGTTTTATCAAGTATAGACTTGATTTCACGATTGGACACCTCAACTTGACCACTAGTTTGAGAGTGATAAGGAGTAGCTACTTTGTGAGTCACAGAATACCTTCTACGCAAAGTCTCAAAAGATCGATGACAAAAATGACTACCTCCATCATTAATAAGAGTTCTAGGGGTACCATACCGACAAAAAATGCATTCTTTTACAAACTTGACCACAACCTTGTGGTCATTGGTCCTAGCAGCCTGAGCTTCCACCCACTTTGACACACCATCAACATCAACCAATATGTATACAAAGCTAAAAGATGGGGGGAAGGGACCCATGAAATCAATGCCCCACACATCAAATATCTCAATAATCAAAATAAGGGAAAAGGGCATCATATCACAACGGGACAGAGTACCCGTACGTTGACGACGCTCACAAGCAAGACAAAATCGGTGAGCATCTCTAAATAGAGTGGGCCAAAAGAACCCACTTTGTAGGACTTTAGCAGCTATCCTACGACCTCCAAAGTGACCACCACAGGCATAAGAGTGACAAAATGTGAGAATACTAAGGCTGTCAAAAGTTAACCCGACACAATTACCGATCCGAACCGAACACGAAATTAAGTGAGTTTGGGTAAATATTTTCAATCCGTTTAATTAAATGGGTTGAAACGTTTAACCCGTTTAATTAATTGGGTTAGGTTTAGGTTGAGAATTTTGACACAAAAAAATACCTATTTAACCTGTTTGATTAAATAGATTAAATAAGTTAATCCATTTACCCAATTATCATGTACTTTTTAGGGGAAATTGTGAAAATGTGGGGGTTTAATCAAGTTGATGTTTGTTTTGTGATTGTGATTCTTATGAATCATAGACAATGGTTGTATTATGATGCTATATTAAAGTCAAAAAATTGCTTGATAATGCTCGGTAATCATATCTAAGTCAAAATATTAAGCAGGTAAATAGATAATCGAATAACCTGAACGTGACTCGTTTATATTAAATGGGTTAATGGATAAATTTCATGTCAATCCGTTTAAAAAATAAACAGGTACAGGCTAATGTTTTTAACTCGTTTAATAAACGGGTTAGGTTGAGGTCGAGGATTTTTCAACCCGTTTAAGTTTGACACGGGCACGAATTCGACCCAACCTGACCTGTTTGACAACCCTAAAGAATGCTATGAATTTCATTGTCAGAGACACATCTACCTACCACTTGGTCAGGGAAATATTTGAAAAGGTAAGGATCTTCCCAATAGTAATGTCTTACCTGTGAGAAGAACCTATCTTTCTCTTGTTTGGTCCAGTGAGGAGGAATTTTCTTGGTGACTGGTGACAAGGTAGTTCACAATGTGAGCAAACCAAGGGAGAGGGGCGTGTGACATATCAAATAGTTGCTCATCAGGAAAGTGGTCAGAAAATCCAACGGAGTCATCAGTATACTCAGTAAAGATTCTAGACAAGTGGTCTACAACTGAATTTTCAGAGCCTTTCTTATCTTTTATTTCAACATCAAACTCTTGGAGCAACAAAATCCATCTAATGAGTCTTGGTTTAGTGTCATTCTTAGCCAACAAGTGTCTTAATGCAGCATGATCAGTAAATACAATCACTTTTGAACACAAAGGTATGGATGGAATTTATCAAGTGTGAATACTACAACTAGCAACTCTTTTTCAGTAGTAGAATTTATGAGCATCAGCTAGAGTTCTACTAGCATAGTAAATGACGTGAGGCATTCTATTCACCCTTTGACCGAAAACAACCCCAATAGCAACATCAGATACATCGCATATAATCTCAAATGGCAAAGAAAAATCAAGGGGCTGCACAATAGGGGTCGACACCAATGAAGATCGAAGCTTTTCAAAAGCTTTCACACAAGACTCATTAATCACGAAAGGAGCATCTTTAGTAAGGAGATTAGTGAGTGGGCGAGCCACTTTGCTGAAATTCTTAATAAATCTCCTATAGAAACCAACATGGCCAATGAAACATCTAACTTGCTTCACAGAAGAAGGCACATGCAGATTAGAAATCAAATCAACCTTGGCTTTATCAACCTCAATTCCTTTTTTGTACACTTTATGTCCCAACACAATCCCTTCTTGAACCATGAAATGACTATTTTCGCAACTCAAAACAAGATTCACTTCTTCACATCTCTTTAGCACAATGGATAAATTAGCCAGACACATATGAAAGGAAGAACCCAAAACAGAGAAATCGTCCATAAACACCTCCATGAAATTATCAATATAATCAGAAAATATGGCTATTATGCATCTCTGGAATATGGAATGTGCATTAAACAACCCAAAAGGCATCCTTCGATAAGCACAGGTACCTGATGGGCATGTAAATATTGTTTTCTCTTGGTCCTCAAGATAGACAGGTATTTAGTTGCAACTAGAATAACTATCTAGAAAGCAATAAAAACTTTGTCCATCTAATTTTTTCAAAATTTGATCAATGAATGGGAGGGAAAAATGGTCATTTCTCATTACAAAAGTCAGCTTTCTGTAATCAATGAACACTCTCCACCCTGTGGTCTGTCTAGTGGGAATCAATTCACCTTCATTATTCTTAACCATAGTTATGCCATATTTCTTAGGGACCACTTGAATTGGACTAACCCATTGATTATAAAAAATAGGGTAGATAATGCCTGCATCTAAAAACTTTACTACTTCTTTCTGGACAACTTCTTTCATGTGGGGATTCAGTCTACGTTGCATTTGTCTAGCAGGTTTAGCATCGTCCTCTAAATGAATTATGTGCATACAAATTGTGGGACTAATCCCTTTCAAATCAGCAACTGACCACCTAGTAGCACCCCTATGATCAGATAAGACACGAATTAACTCTTTCTTTTGATTACAAGATAAAAGAGAAGATATAATTATAGGTAGGGTCTCTTTAGGACCTAGAAACACATACTTGAGCAAATCAGGAAGAGGTTTCAACTCAAATTTAGGCGGAGATACAACAGAAGGCGGCATAGGAGAACTAGCCAAAGGGGGAAGAGGCTCATAAGTGGACACTCAAGAGGAAGACTCAATATTAGAATCCATCTCATCTATTATACTCCCTAAATCAAACAATCTCAAATCCCCATGAGAAAGGCAAGTTCCCAAGAAATCCCTACTCAGAATAACAAGCAAAGCTTCTTCAATCATTTCATCAATCACATCAACAAAGAAGTATTCAGATTCATCCACAAACACAGGTTGAGCGAAAGCTTTGAAAATATTAAGCCTAACCCTCATGTTCATAACCGAGACATCCATCACTCCCGACCTACAGTTAATGGAGGCATTAGCCGTGGTTAGGAAGGGACATCATAAAATAAGAGGGATTTGCTTAGAAGCATGACTAGGGTCCATGTCCAACACAACAAAGTCAACAAGAAGAATTCTTTATCAATTTGCACCAAGACATCATCTATCTGCCCCTTAGGATTCCTAACTGACCTATCAGCAAGCTGAACGGAACAGTTGGAAGGTTTCAGCTCACCTAATCCAAACTCTAAGTAAACAAAATATGGTATCAAATTAACACTAGAACTCAAATCCAAAAGTGCCCTTTCAATTTTGTAATTGCCAATATAACAAGAGACGGTAAGGCCACCAAGATCTTTGACCTTAGATGGAGTGTCACGTTTCATAATTGAGCTCACTTGTTCACTTAGAAGAACCTTTTTAGACTTGTCATCTTTAAATTTTCTTTTAAAAGTGCACCTGTCTTTAAGGAACTTAGCATAGGTCGAGATCTATCTAATCGCTTTCAAATGGGGAAGATTGACCTTAACTTGCTTAATGGTCTCAAAGATGTCATCTCTTTGCTTGTCTTTCCTGTAAGGAAATGGTGCATCCGAAGTTTGAGGGTAAGAAATCCTTGGCTTATATGTCATAGTAGGGTCAAAAACAATAGGAGTAAGGGATGGGTCATTCTCTTTTTCAGATTCAAGGCCACTCTCCATGATCTTAAGTCTTTCCTCTTTATCATGTTCCTTCTCACTCACCTTGTTATCTACTTCTTTACCACTCCTAAGAACCATTACAGCTTTCAGTTGTTCAAATTGTTGGCCTTTAGGATTCTAAATGGGATGACTTGGAAGTTTTTCTTCTTCTCTTTTACCTACAGCTATGGCTAGTTGCCTAATTTGGGTTTCTTACTTAACTATAGACTATCAGTGATAATCAACAATATGCATTTTAGACTCAATTTCTTTGACCTTAAAATCAACCTTTTGCACAACAGAGGCCAAGGTACCTAGGGTAGAAATTGCCCTGTCAATCTCAGAGCTCCCAGATGGAACTGGATGGGAAGAGGGAGGAGCATATCTCTGGTTTTGGAAACCAAGAGGGGTAGGTCTACTAGACTGCTCTTGAGGATTCTCAACATTTTGAGACCTCCATGAAAAATTAGGATGCTTCCTCCAACTGTGATTATAGGTATTAGAATAAGGGTTGTTGGATGGAGGAAATCCTTGGACAACATTCACTTGTTCAGTCATACAGTCAAACTTACTAATACAAGGATGGTCAACAAAAGCATGCATGGGACTAGCACAAATCGAACACACATCTTGCATAGAGGAGACATTAGACACTTTTGTTCATGCACAACAATTGATCATATTTCTTAACTAAAGCATCAACTTTACTAGAAAGGTCAATTGAATGTGAAACCTCATAAATCCCCCATTTACTTCCTAATTGCCTAGGCAAATCAGAATGTGAGGAAGTAGCATGCAAGTGTGGATTTTCACTCAAATATTCAAACAATTTCCAAGCCTCTTTAGGAGTTTTGTGCAAAAAACTACCACCATATGATGCATCAATCATTTGCCTATTATGCTCATCTAAGCCAGAGTGAAAACTCTGGACAAGTTGCCACATAAGAAACTCATGGTGAGGACAACTTCGCAACAACTCTTTAAATCTTTCCCAACTTCCATGCAATTGCTCATTTTTATTTTGTAAGAAAGTGGTTATAGCACATCTTAAGGCAGTCAGTTTACCAATAGAGAAAAACTTTTTCAAGAATTACTTTTGCAATTGATCCCAAGTGGCGATCTTTGTCTTAGTGTCCAACCAAGTTTTAGCTTTATCTTTCAAAGAAAAAGGAAAAAGCCGCAAGCGAAGAGCATCATCAGAGATATTATTCAAGAATACAGTGGAACAAATATCTAAGAATGCATCAACGTGCTTGAAAGGATTTTCAAACTCTAATCGATAAAACGACAGAAGCATCTGGATAAGAGAATGTTTCATCTCAAATGGCACCGTAACAGTGGGCATATGTGTTCTTGTTGGTGAATCATATGTGGCGGGAGTGAAATACTTCTTAAGTTGCTTAGGTGATGGGGTTTGTTCTTCAACCACCTTTTTCTTAGATTTCTTTTTCTTAACTCTTATCTTTCGAAGAGAGCGTTCAATTTCAGGATTATATGGTTCAAGATTTAAACACAAAGAACGTCTACCATACATATACTAACAAATAACCAAGAGAATAGAATGAGATCACCACAATAATAACCACCAAACAAAATAAGAAGAAAAGAGAAGAGAGAGATAAAAAGGAAAAATAAAAGTAAACAAATAAAAGAAGATCTAAGGGAAGGGGGGAAGCTGAAAATAAAATAAAATAAAATAAAGTAAAATAAGAAAAATAAAAAGAGAGAAAAAAAATGAAATAAAAGGGAAGGGGGTTGTTAGATTAGATACAATAAATAAGATAATGGAAATGAAAGAGTTAGATTAGATTAGAGTAGGTTAGAAGGGATAGGGAAAAATGTTAGGAGGGAAGAGGGAATAACAAAAATAAGATGGTTAGATTAGGAGGGATTGGGGAATGAAACAATAAAAATAAAAGGGAAGGAGGTGGAGAATAAATAAACAAAATTGTTATATTAGCGAGCAAAAAGGAGTAAAAAATAAATAAATAAAGTGAAGAGAAAAATTCAAAAATCACTATTTGTTCTCCGGCAACGATGTCAAAAACTTGACGTGGATTATATGTTTAGTTTTAAAACCCCTTTTACTTGCAATTGCACAAGGTTAATTGTAGACTATTGAGTATAGGGGTGTCAATCCCACGAGGAATAATAACAATTTTTAATTCAACTTTTCCGATTATAAAGAATACGTTGAATAAGGAGTTTAATTATCGATATGAATTAAAGGGGCAAAAAGCAGAGTAAAAGTGTCAGGTAGAGAGAATTCAAATTAGAAAATGATCTAGAATTTTGGATTTCACATTTGATGCAAATATTAATTTACTAATTCAAATGGGGATTTGATTTGTCTCTCGCTCAACCCAAGCTACAAGCATTAGGTCATTTAAAAAAAATGATTATAATTATCAAATAAGATTATTTATCTAGAAGGTTAGCATGAATCATTGTTTTCAGACATAACTCATCTAATTTCTAGACTAAATTATTCAATTTTAACGATTAAAATTTTACATCTAATTACATAATCATCATATTAGCCTACAAGGTCTAATATTCATTTGAGATAGCAAATCAAACTACTGTAATCAACATGATTAAACATTAGTATTAAGATGCATAAATAGATTACGATCAAGTATAAACTCAAAATTATGTAGTTAAAGGGACAAAAATTACCCCAAAAGAAATTAGCAAAATAATCTTATTATCAAGGATCCATCCTAATCCTAGAGATTAGCAGTTTAGCTGGTCATCATTAGCAAAAACACCATTGAAGTTGGTATATTTCACTTCCTATGCCCAAGCTTTTGCACTCAATTACATGACTAATTGAGTACACACTCTTAAAGTTGACTCACAAATGAGATGAGAAGAGAAGAGAAAAGTAGCCAACAAAGCTTATTTTTCTTCTAAGCTGCTCAATCCAAATGATTTTGTCTTACAAAATACTCTCTACTCTAAAAAAAATAGAAGATGGAAGATGAGAGAATAGGAGAAAGAATGGATGATTGAATGAGTCTCCTCCATTTGCCTCAACCTTAACCCCTTTCACAGTGAAAATTCAACCCTCTTAGTGCCCGCAATTAATGAAAATTAATTTCAATTAATTATTTTGGCTGTTATACTACATAAAATGGAGCTAGTCTTTAACTGAAAATTAATCAAGATTAATTAACCTTGACTAGGTCACTTGAACTTGCTAACTAGAAAAGGAGCTTGGTTGCTAAGGCTTAGGCTGGTCTAGAAAGGAGCAACTGTGGGCCGCGGCAAGACCAAGCCCAACGGAGAGGAAGAGAAGAAGTGAGGAAGATGGGAGATGGTTGGGCTCCGGTTGGGCCTCGGTTGAACATGCCCACAGGGCTGACGAGAGAGAGGGCGCTTATGCTGTTGGGTTTGGGCACCAAAATGGGCAGCTAAAAACAGGCCCAGATGGAGGGAGAGAGAGAGAGGAACTGTGAGCCTGCCCAAATGAGAACATGGGAAAGGGAGAGTGGCTGGGAGTTGTGTGGGCTGGCCATGTGGTACTGGGCTATGAGCTGGGTTGCCAAAATTGGCCCATACGGTCCTTTACTCATTTTCTTCTTTTTCTTATCTCTTGGGCATGGACTCTAGGCATTGCACATGTGAAAAATCCAAGTAAAATTGAACAACTCCGCCAAAATTCTTTTATTTTATTTTTACCTGAAAATTACATAAAATATGTATTATTTACTCAAAAAAATATATTTCAAAGACTTAAAAGTAGTAAAATAAAGGGTAAAAGTTCATATAAAATATGAATTATCAGGAGGGAGCGACAAAGGTAGTGTCAATCACTTTCTTTAGGCCAATCAAGGGTGATTCAACCATAAAGTTAGGCTCTAAGGGAAGAAAAGACTCATAATCATCATAGAGATTAACCTCAAGTCTAAGAGAAGATGGACGATGGTCAGTCTCATACAATAGGCCATACTCCCTCATCTTACCAACAAAACACTCGTGTCGCTCATTCATTGTCTCTATTATGGCAGTAACTTTCGCATAACATGCATTAAAAATATCATAATAAGGACAAGAATTCATATCATGATCCCAAATATCATCATCATCTAAAGAATACATACCACTATGACACATAGACTCAAGGGCGGCTTGGGTCTTATGTGTTATCCCCTCAAGCACAACATTACATATTTTCTATTTTTCATACGTGAAATGCACATATTGAGCACAACAATCATTCAATTTTGACGAGTATTGCTAAAAAGGCTCTTGCTCAAATTGAGGTAAACGGAAAATAGCCATTTTGTTTTTTTATTTTTATTTTTTTTTGGATTTTTTAAAAACCTAGCCTCGAATGCACAAACAAGCCCCGATATTGAAAGGCGTCAACTCCATGGCAACGACGCTAAAAACTTGATAGGAAGAATTTAAGTTTTAATATTTATAACCCACTGGGATGTCATCCACTGAGAGTTGGGTTTCAAGTATCGGGATTAACTTAAGTGTTCAATCTAGGCCAAGTGAAAGGGAAAGAGAGACACGCTAAACTAACCTAACAAACAAACAAAAAGAGACTTGTAATTGTAATTGGGCCAATTGACGAGCCAAGTAATCGAGGTGAGTCCTCACCTACCCAACCTCTACTAAAAACAAGAGATGGTTAGTTGCGCCATTGAAGACCACCCAAGCCCTCTTTCAAGGGTCATGAGTTAGTCTAATTAGTCGTATAACCACCTATTTTCATGGGTTTAGCACAATTAGACCACAATATTAGCAACCATTGAACCAAGTTAGGATCAGGACTATTTTCATATTCTTAACCTGGCTATCCCCTCTCTCACACTAGCTAATTGACCTCACCTCTCAGCATAAGTGAATCGTCGAAAAATAAAGATGAAAGTTCTCTCAAGTATTTCATCGAACACTTGGGGGGCATGAGATCAAAGGGCTAATCACAATTCAAGCCAACAAAATTAACCATTAATCATCAACAAAACACAAAAAGCCCCAAATTGAATATGAGCCAGCAAATAATTCAACAAGTATGAAC
>JACYFF010031959.1:92773347-92824080 GCA_017589665.1 Selenicereus undatus
TAATAATAATAATAATAATAATAATAATAATAATAATAATAATAATATACAAATAAAATGCTTAGAGAAATTGCACAAAGTATGAGAAATATTGTCAAGAAAAGAAAAGGCACAAATAGATCATATGATCCCGTCAATAAAAAAAATACTTTGTTAAAAGTTAAAACCAAGCTGACACATATGCATATGTGGTTACATGGCTTTTTTTCCTATATAACTATGCCACATCATATTTTACACAAGTCATGTTATTATCCATGTAAATAAATGAAAAGAGTTAAATTAGTAAATGGGATATATATATATATATATATATATATATATATATAAGTGAGTTCAAACACTGCAGTCGTCACCGTATACTGTTAAGCATTTATTAAAATTTTATTTTAATATAAAAATTGAAATAATATGTGATTTAAAGTTATCATAATGAATAGTATCTTTTCAACTACTTCAATGAAAAAAAAGGAAATAAATTATATATATTTTAATATTATTTTTTGTAAAAATTTAAATTATAAAATCAATTATAATATTTTTAAAAATATTTTTGCTAAAATTTTAAAATAAACAGTGTGTAGCACGGGTTTCAAAGCCAGTTTATTTCAATTTTTAAGTTAAGGGGCATTTTCAACCTTTGACTAAAAGTTGAGGGATATTTTATTTATGTAACTCTGTACATAAATGTAAAATAAATAGAGTTATTATCAGGAGTTTTAAAAAATCAGTACCCCAAACTTCTTATCAAAGTTGGTAATTACCCTTCAACTATAAAAGTAAAATAAATACCCTTTCTTGACAATAATTGATGACGTGGCTAATTAAAAAATAGATGATGTGGCCAACTAGAAACGATGTGACTTATCTTAATCAATATTGCACTTTTTACTGCCAAATAATCGACATTGCATTACATATATGTAAAGTGAAAAAAAGGGAACAAAAAAGAAAAGAAAATTAATATCAATTGCTCTTGTCCGTCGATTTCCCTTTTACTCAATCTATTAATTTTTATAAATTATGGAAAATGCCCAAAATTTGTTAAAAGAAAACTTTTTATCAGCATTACTGAGGAATGTCAAGCAAATCCTTACATTATTTTCATTGGTGGATCCAATTTTTAGATAACAAATGGGGATTTATCCCCTCCTCATATCCCACAATCTACTATCTCCTTCCTTTACCTCCACATTCTTTGGACTACTAACTTAAATCACTAACTAAAATATTTTCAATGAAACCCACCATTAACAACAACAACAACAACAAACTCCCAAAGTGGGTCCCGCTTTCGCGGGGTCTGGGGAGATCCAGCTGTAGGCAACCTTACCTTTACCGGTATTCCTACCCATAGAGAGGTTGATTCCATAAGACCCACAAAACAGCTTTGAGAAAAAGGTTCGAAGGGGAAACAATTGCAAAACCATTTACCGAAGTAAAAGAGAGGGGGGGGGGGGGAGAAAAGGTTCCGGATAATCAAATAAAGAGGGAGCGGAGACATACCTCAACAAACCAGGGGCGCTTGATGCCGTGATATCCCGGACCGCGACCTGCAGACAAGCAAACCATAACCCTACCCACCCCACCCCACCTAGACTACTGCCACCTACGGAGTCGGTCCCCTACAATCAGGGACCTTAATCCTGACCCGCCACAACCTCCTATCCTGAGCCATGTCCTCCGTGAGACCGACAACTCTTAGGTCCTCTCTAATCACCTCTTCTAGGCTCTTCTTCGGCCTACCCCTCCCTCTCTTACCACCGGGGGGGTTGATACTCTCGCACCTTCGCACCGGGGCGGCCACACTTCTCCTCTTCACGTGGCCGAACCATCTGAGCCTCGATTCCCTCATCTTCTCCTCTATGGGGGCCACTCCAGCTAAGCCCCTAATAACCCCATTCGTAACCCTGTCTAATCTCGTAAAACCACACATCCACCTGACCATCCTCATCTCCGCTACCATCACCCTTTGGACCTGCGCCTTTTTTAGAGGCCAACACTCCGATCCATAGAGAACGGCCGGTCTAACGACCATCCGATAGACTCTGCCTTTCAAACCCATGGGCACTCTCTTGTCACACAGCACCCCTGACGCTGACTTCCACTTTTGCCAGCCAACTCTAATCCGCTGGCTAATATCCTCGTCAATGTCTCTATTCTGCTGGATGATCGAGCCCAGATATTTGAATTTGGCGACCTTCGGTATTGCCCTCCCATCCAGCTCGATTACTCCCCCCTCTTCTATCCTTCCACTGAAACAACAGTGAATGTATTCCGTTTTCGATCTACTCAACCGAAAGCCCATAGCCTCAAGAGTATGCCTCCAACTCTCCAACCTGTCATTCACCCCCTGCCTGGTCACATCGATAAGGACAATGTCATCTGCAAATAACATGCACCAAGGCACCTCGTCCTGGATTCCTCTAGTGAGTTCGTCCATAACTAAAGTGAAAAGAAATGGGCTTAAAGCGGAGCCCTGATGCAGGCCCAACCCAACAGCGAAGTCATCGGAGACCCCTCCCGGGGTCCTAACCCTCGTCCGCCATCCCTCGTACATATCCTTGATAACACGAATGTACGCGGGCGAGACTCTTTTCTCTTCCAAGCACCTCCACAAAACCTCTCTTGGAACTCTATCATACGCTTTCTCCAGGTCAATTAACATCATATGGAGATCCACCTTTCTATCCCTGAACAAGCCCATGAGCCCTCTGAGGAGGTAGATTGCCTCAATGGTTGCCCTGCCTGGCATGAAACCAAATTGGTTTTCTGAAATCTCTACTTCCTCTTGTAGCCTCCTCTCAATCACCCTCTCCCACAGCTTCATGGTATGGCTGAGCAGCTTGATGCCCCTAAAGTTATTACAATCTTGGATATCCCCTTTGTTTTTGTACAATGGGATGATTGTGCTGGCCCTCCACTCTCTGGGCATCTTAGCGGTCCTGAAAATAACATTGAAAAGCTCCGTGAGCCACTCTAGTCCCACTTCCCCCATATACTTCCAAACTTCCACTGGTATCTGGTCCGGGCCCACTGCCTTCCCCTTCGCCATCCTCTTCAAGGCCTCCCTAATCTCCTCCTTTGTTATCATGGTGCCCGCACGCTGATCACTACACTCTTCGCCCCTACTACAATCGCCTCCCCCCCTTCCCCATTGAGGAGTTTAGCAAAGAACCTTTGCCATCTCTCCTTAATTGCAGCATCGTCAGTCAACACCTTACCCTCTTCGTCCTTGACACACCTGACCACTCCCAAATCCTTAGTCTTCCTTTCCCTTGCCCTAGCCAGTTTAAAAACCTCCTTCTCCTTTTCTTTCGTCCCCAATTTATGGTACAGTCTATCAAACGCCTGACTCTTCGCTACTGCCACCGCCCTTCTGGCTACCTTCTTGGCCGTCTTGTATCCAATCTTCTTATGTGCCCTCTCGTCCTCCGAACTGCTGCTCATGAAATCCGCGTAAGCCTCTTTTTTTGCCTTGACTTTCTCCTTTACCTCTTCGTTCCACCACCAAGCGCCCTCCATCCTGCTGCCGCCTCCCCTGGAAAGACCTCAGGTTTCCTTAGCCGACCTTCGGATGCACTCCGCCACAGCATCCCACATCGAGTCGGCATCTTCTGCCCTCCTCCAAACTCTCTCCTCAGCTAATCTCTCTGCTATTAACCCTGCCTTCTCCTTTGTGAGGGTCCACCACTTAATTCTGGGTTCTTCGGCTCTCCTCTTTGCCCTCTTAGGAAACTTAAACTCTGCATCTAAAACCAGCAACCTGTGTTGAGTTCCCACCATTAAACATACTCAATTACTTTCAGTCCTTTATTTTGTATTGTTATTTATGTTAATAAGTTCTAAAAAGTAATTTGAATATTCTTCGAATAATCAAATAACTAATTTTATGGCGGCATATTTTTAAAAACTCTCTCATAAAAATGGTAGTTTTCATTAGTAATAGTAGTACATAATTGAAAGTTCAAAATTTTTTGATGTGATTTTACATATACGGTTAATGTGGAGCTCCCAAGGCCCCCCAAAAAAAGCGTTTATTGCGGTGTGGAACTCTTCCATGAGCTGTCATGGGTTCCAATCCAAACAAAAGAAGGGCTACATGACTTCCACTAGAATACGGGCTACTTCCATGCTGTTGTTAATGTTCAAAAAGTGAAGTTTGACAGAGTACAAACCTTTCGATACAAACTATTTGTTGGGATGAGTTAGATAATCCGATCGACCAAACAAGTACAACTCATACGTAGAGCATTTGCAGCTAAAGTTTCAGCTTTTTGAATTTTAGGTGGGGGTTACCACTCCACATTTTCTTAGAATTCAACTTTTTCTTTCTCCTTCTCCTCACCTCCACATACCATGGGATCACCAAATAAAATATCGGGCCCGCCTCACAACACAACTTTTATTTAAGTTAAAAGCAAAAGCAAAGCTAATTTTGAGCCAAAAAGGGGGGAAAAAATCAAAAGGGTGGATCACAATCCAGACCTCTGCCATGGTCCGCATTATGGTCCAAGCATGATGGAATGTTGGCAGTAGGACGCGTATGCAGAACGATAGTGGGGGTGTTCCATTGCATCACTAGTAAATGCTCTTAATGATGTGTAGCAAAACACTGGAGCATTGAGGAAAGATCCTCATAAGCCTTTGCCAACTTGTGGCCTTTAAAAGGGGAGGTCTAACTAAGTTTAGGTGAGTGGTAAGATAATTAGTACCCGTAAATAAGGAGCTTAGATAATTATCCTCCACATCCACTTTCTAATTGTTTTTCAATTTCCGTTCAAGCTTTTTTCTTCAACTTCTGGCTCAACTTTGAATGCGAAAACAAGCTTCAATGTTTCCAAACTATACATGGATTTGATAGCTCCAAGTGTCTATTTTTCAATAAGATATAGTACGCCTTCATATTCCGAGTATTGCTCAAGTTATGAAGCAAAAACCAAGCAAGGGTCTGTGCACCTCCGCAAGTTTATGTGTTTTTATTGTGGGCTTCTTTCGGCAATCAGATGATTGAATCCAACGCTGATCTTTCTGTGGGTAATTAGTGGACATCCCCAACCATTTTTCCTTCAAAGATAACAACAAATGTTTTTCACATTTGGGTTGGCTGAGGATGCCACCGAGAAAGGACATATGGAGAAATATTTTAACCCTTGTAATTTAGCTACTGGTCCCGCTGTTCTTTGTTTTGGTTGTGCAATTAGCTAGATTTTTATTATTTATTTTTTCTGTGGCATTTCTATTGGTTGATTTAAAGTTTGGAGATGACGACACCCAACTAAAAATAGGTTTGAACCCTTGTAAAGTTTTCATATTTGAATTTGAATGATATGACCTTGTTGCTTAGTCTCTCTCTCAAAATCTCATATTTCTTTATATCTCATTGAGAATGGTGAATGCGAGTCTTCTCTTTATTTCAACTGCCATTGCTTATGCCTTAGAGGGTTGATTGGTGGATCGAGCAGCTTAGGTGATGACTTGGCCTATAGCTTAAGCATATCTTTTGTCTCAGTTTGTTGGTGATTTTGCTTCTACAAATAAAAATTGCACAAAAATTTCTTCTTGTTTTAGGTTTGATCTTTGCTCGGTCTTACAATCTTGGGTCTTATCTGTGGACTTGAGTTTCAGCCTGATTCACTTAAATAATGCAAGGCGTGTAATGGGAAACACTCAATGCTGATAGAGCCTTCGAAAATACCTACGATAGACGATAGTTGGAGGAGGTGGAGCATTTCAAGCTCATTTTGGGAACTGAATTCTACTGTTGCTTAGTCTCCTTCTGATCTACACTAAATATATTAGTTTAGAGTCTTACTCCTCATTTCTAACCATAGAAAAAAGAATAAAGAAATAAATATTTTCCTCAAGAAAACTAATGGTTACGATACCAAAGGCACTACTTTTTTTTTTAAATTATTTTTTATACAAGGGTAAATGGTAAGAATTGAATGTTAGACATCTCTTTTTGTAAGAGTATGTCCAACTACATTATCAACAAGGATTGATCGAAGAAATTACGAAAAATAAACATCTGATGAGAAAAAATTTAGAAGCCGCACTCATTATTGCAATCCAAACACCAAGAATCCATACTCCATAGTCATTATAAATGCATGATGTAATCAACGAATAATCCTATGTGGGATAACAGCCAAAACATAAATTTTAAATTTAAACGTACATAGAAGATCTAACACAGATTAGTTTAAGTAGTTTGATATTGAATTTCCTTAAGTGAGGTTACAGATTTGATTTTTGTGAATGAAGAAAATTAACAATAGGAGAATTGTACTCCATTATGAGTCAATACTCAATAGTAGCTCTACTCTGCTAAGACGGAGGTAAACAAAATTGTTTGAAGATTAATTTGTTGCTTAACCCATAAAAAAAACAATATAAATACTCAATTTATCATTAAAAGAATACTTCGCAAATAGCACAAACATTAAAAAAAAAAATAGAACTCAATTACAAAAAGTTGATAATTATTGGTAGAATCTTAAGGACCACCAAAGTCTTCTTGTCAACATCATCAGGCATAGACCTAGGTAGCTCTGATGGCTGCATTGCATAATAATATGCTTGCAATCACACACTAAGTAAGAGTTACCCTCCCTTCTGTCGATAAGGTCCGAGCTTTCCATCCAGTTAGTCTCTCTTATTCACCCTTTCCAAAACATGCTGAAATGTGTGGGCCTTGAGACACGACCATTAATCATTGGCATGCCTAGATACTTCCCTAAATCTTGTGTGGTAGAGATCCCCAACGTAGCACCAACAACAATCTGATCAGTATTAGCTGAGAAAAAAATTTGAGATTTCTCCAAATTGACCTCCTGACTAGAATTCATGCAAAAATGATCCAAACACTCTTGAGTTATGCGTGCCTGTGTGATAGATGCTTCAGCAAACAATACAGTATCATATGCTAAAAAGGATAGAGAGTTCGGGTCCATTGCGACAAATCTTAACCGGTTTCCATTTGCCCTGAGTCACAACATCCGCAAAGAAGTGGTTGAATGGTTAAGCCTTTCAATGCATAGAACAAAGAGGTAGGAAGAAAGTGGGTCTCCCTGTTGAATTCCAGGAGCAGTTAAGATGGAATATGTTCTCACCCCATTCCAAAGCACACTCATAGGTGGGTACGAGACGCACAACATAATGACATCCACATGATGAGATGGGAGCTGCATATAAACCAAAGCGTCCCTAATGAAACTCCATTTTAGACGATCATAGGCTTTGTCAAGGTCCAATTTGATAATCATAGTGCCCTTGCAACCTTTTTTCCTTCTCATAGTATGAAGAGTCTCTTGAACAATAACCACATTATCCGTGATCTGTCTACCAACAAAGCTGAACTGTGTGGGAATCAAACCCGCTAAGAGTGGCTTTAACCGATTCACAATAGCTTTCGAAATTGCTTTGTAAGCCACATTACAAAGGCTAATTGGTTGTAATTGTGTCACAATCTCAGGTTTCTCCCCCTTCGAAATGAGAACAGGTAAAGTTTCATTGAGCTCTGAGGGAAATTCCTTATGATTAAGAGTCTTAAGAGTTCATTGCAAAAAACTGCGGGTAGTTATGCTCCACAAATTTCTATAAAACCCAGCCTGAAGCCCGTCAGGCCCAGGAGCTTTAAAGGGTCTCATATTGAAAAGAGCTTGTTTGACTTCAATCCCCTGGAGTGGCTTAGTAAGTTTTGTCACTTCTTCCTGAGAACTTGCCCCTAATGGCAACCTCACAAGTACTGCTAGGTTCTAGCACACAATATAAATCTATCAACAAGTTTCTGACCATATTCTTCACGTTAGTTCCTCACATGCCCAAGTACTTGTGTTTTTTATAGCAACAATTTTATTGGAGCGTCTTCGAATAACTGTGCTTAGAAGGTAATGCCTAGTATTCCTATCACCATCACGAATGGCATCAGGTTGAGATTTTTTCCACCAAAAAAATTCCAGATGATTCAAAACATCATCTGATTCAGACCCGAGCTTTAATTCCAGTTTAACAAATAAGACTGGCCTTCTAGCAAGTTTGCATTGAATTCCCTCAATCCTTTCCCAAAGGGTCTTTTTCCCTGTAAAATAGATTACCGAAAACCTCACGGTTGCAACTTAACCAAGTAAGGATAAAGTGGGGTGTTGAACTTCCAGGCCTCCTGGATAACCTCCACTCCTTCATGGGTAAGCCAGGATGCTTGGAATCGAAATGGCTTAACGCCTTGCTGTGAGTTTGCTTCCTTGAAAAGGAAAATGAGAATTGGACTATGATTAGACTGGTGTTGTAGCAGATGCTTAACATACGCCTCTTAAAAATACAACCGCCAATTTGGTGAGAATAGCGCCCTATCCAACCTTGTTTGTTTTCTCGTTTCCTTAGTTTTTCCTCTAGCCCAAGTAAACAGAGGGCCTGAAAAACCAAGATCAATGAACCCATTATTCTGAATCCAATTGTTGAAACAAGAGCTCCTTCTCTGGAGTTGAATACTGCACCATTGCCTCTCTCCTATGGAAATTGTATCATTAGAATCTCCCTCAAGAAGTCTGGGTTTGTCCAAGGAAGCATTAAATTCAAAAATTTTCTCCCAAAGTTGGTAACGGACATGAGGACTACAACAAATGACCGAGAAAATCCAAGGGGAATCTCCGAACTTTTGTACTTCAACTGTAATAGCCTGATCGTCACAGTCAATGACTCCAATGTCAATGCCTTGGTCTCTCCAAAAAATCAAATCCCTCCTCTAAGACCTTGTGCTTCAACTCTAACCCGCCTCTAAAGCCAATGGTTCTGCACACATCATCTGCTTATTGCCCATTTATCTTGGTCTCGAACAAAGTAAGAATTTTCGGATCATGAAGATTAGTCAACTCTCTTAAGGCCTGCAAAAACTCAGGACTCCTTGCCCCCTGTACATTCCAGGTGATAATATTGGCTGTCATCATTTTAAAAAAAAAAAACTGTGAAAGAAGAAGTGACAGCAAGCATCAAGCCGATTAGGGTAGCATCTCTGTATCCTGAACAAGGTTGTGACCATTAACCAAGGTCATCACCTAGTCCATTTGCCACATGTAGATCTCTGGTCTTCTTCGGCATAGCTTCGACATTATCATGTTGACACCTCTGATACTCTCTAAGTGCCACATCTATGATAATATCAGGGGGGTCCCCCAGGTGAGGGGGGAAGTAATTACCTGTACGACAACACAAGGGGGAGTTTCAATAACACGAGACATCTCTGTGTCATTAGACCCAAGTGGAGCAGCGTAAGATTGTGTATCCCATTGCCCAGAGGAATCAAGCCTTCCAACTGGATTACTATCATCATTAATAGGCACCTGATTCTCCTTATTAAGATTATCATTCATGGGTAAAGCTTGGCAGGATGAAAAAACCGGAGCATTTAGTGGGTTAACCACACCACTAATAGGAGCTAGAGGGGTCCTCCTTCATTAGTAGAATAAGAACCCGACAAATTGGCCCTGAAGACCTCCCTTTGTCCGATGGTTGATCCCCATCTCGAGCATTGTTTCCCTCAGTATGCATGCTTTTCCTTCTTGGAGGCTTTTTAACTAGCATCCAAGAACCAAAATCTTCGTTACCTTCTGGTCTTGGTTCTGGCCTAGCAACGTCAGATCAATTTGTTTGTGAGCCTCCAATTGAGAATTGTAATCACTACACTTATGGAGAGGACAACAATCCTCTTTGTGCCCTACCTTGCCACAATGGGGGCACACAAAATGTAGTCCCTCATATTGTGTGCTCCAGACTCTTCCAGCCTCCAAAATGCAACACTTAGCCTTGTGAATTGACCATGCTCGACATTGGCTGTTGCTTTATCCACACCCATCACCTTCCCCGCCTTCTTCCCTATTTTATCCGAAACTCCTCATTGAAGTATTTGACACTAATTCTGGGAATTCGAATCCAAGCAGTCATGATGTGAATGGGCTCTTCATCCTTGATGAAGTTCGGAACCCACTTCCAATTGGTCAAATTACTATCTCCAATAAGCAAGCGCCCTTGTGTCATAACATAGTCATAATTGTCATCACAAGCAAACTTGACAATGAAATAATCAAAACCAATATGAATCAAGTTGAAGTCTCCTTTAGAAGCCCACTTCGCCTTTAAACCCTTCCATAATTGCATAAACCCTAAACGTTTATCAAAGAGCTTCACAAAAAGGGTTTTTCTCCATGGCTTTCGTATTTCTCGTCCTTGTTAAGGCGAATTGTAGGGCACAATGTGTATTCATGATCGGTTCCTTCATCTGTCATCATTTGCATCTGTATTAATATTAGCTCGTTTTTATCCACTATTCGGAAAAATGCTATGATTTTGAGATATGTCAACTACTTTATCCCTAAAAGAAACTCCTACACCACTCCCAGTGGCGAAGCCAGAAATTTCGGATAGGGGTGTCGAAAGAGAGAGTTGAAGACTCGAATTGTCGAACAAACAGATAAAGAATACTGGAGGCTTAAAAAAATTAAAAAAATAAAACGGAAAAAGGGATGGATAGAGGACTCGACCCCGTAACCTCAAAGACAAGCCAACTCACAAATCAAGCACCTAGACCGCTGAAGCAAAGAAGATGTCATGTATTTCTTCAACACATCTGATATATATAGTTAACTTTTTTTTTTTTTTAATTCTCAAACGTATATTATTATTTTTTTTTAGAGGGGTGTCGGCTGACCCTACTAACCCCACGCTGGCTACGCCACTGACCACTCCAAGCACTAGCGCTAGGTTCCACTCAGCATCTCCTTCAACAACCTACTCTATTGCAAAATCGCTCCCAATATCACAATATGGGGATCCAACCCCCTCTTAAACTTCTTCTTCGAATGGGTGATCAGATCCCGTTCCTATGTGGTCGCTTTCCGCCGTTCTTCCCCTAAGATGAGTCATCCTGATCACGATATGTCAAAATTTTGAGATTGAGATCCAATCATATACAGTTACATAAATTGATGACTAAAGCCCTGTTCCTTTCAGTGGGAAATGATGGGTGTGAGATGAGTGAGTGTGGGAAAAGGAGAAGGAGTGGGTTAAAGTTGGTAAGAGTGGGTTTTTTTTTTTTTTAAGTGTAGGAAAGGGGGGGCTGTGGGTGAGAGTGGGCAGGATTTGAAAGGAGCTGAATGAAGTTGGGGTTTTGGTTTAAGTTATATTTTTGTATTTTAATGTAGTTTTTTTATTTACGATAACAAGTAACGATCTTAAAATTAAATTTTGAATAGAAAAAAAATTCTTTATGTGCTTAGCCAGCCAGTTACAAAATATTGTTTGAAGGTCGTTGTTGCCCCCCCCCCCCAAAAATTTAAATTTTCGTAAATGGGTTAAATCAGTTGCGGATGTTAATTTTTGTTGTATATTTCCGAAATTTGTTTATTTTCACCGTAATTTAAAGTTAAATATCGTACTGCACGTTGCGCAAATGTGGTTTACTTTGGTTGGGTTACGATTAATTGATTGTTCAACTGAAAATTATATAGACAATTTTCATTTTTTGTGTGCAAATTAATTATTCACATTTTGCAACATTTTTGCACTGTCTGACTGAAATTGGACGTTACTATTCCTCAATTCTTAATTACGTTAACGATACCGATGAAATTAGTTTGAAATTCGAAATCAGATATCATCAAAAATATTATCCGAACACAATCTTATTATATCCTTGGGGTGCCCTAATCTTATTAAATCCAACTATAATCCACAAATCCAATAAGAACATAACATGTGTCATGTATCTGTACACTCAGCTCTCCTCTCTCTCTCTCTCTCTACACTCTCAACTCTACTCTTTCTCTAAAATCTCAGACTCTCAGCTCTCCTCTCTCTCTCTAAAGCCTCAGCTCTCCTCACATCTCTCGCACACCCCTCTCTGCCGTTTAAAGTCTCCGCGCGTGCGCAGTGCCAGCCGACCGGTTGCCGGTCGTTCCCCGTCAGTAGCAGCATGCCGGCAGCCACCTCCGAACACCCCAGCCAGCCTGCGAACACCCCGACCCAGCCCCCTTGATCTACCCAGCCCAGAAACGTGCAAACTCCCCCGCCCACCTGCGAAAACCCCAACCGCCTCCTACCTTGCCGGTGACAGTCAACGAAAAACCATTTCTAACAATCTGTTACATATAAAAATTAAACTAAAAACATCTACCACTCACGAATAACTAACATTTGTTTATCAACGCAAAAATTACCATTTCTTTAATACGTGCAACATAATTAATCTCATGTATAATTTATGACATAACTGACAAATATTCCAATAACATCTGAAAAATAAATAAAGCTCTTCATAATTGATATTAGACTACTCGGACGTACAATTATATCAATTATAAGAGTTTTCAAACTATGCCAAATAGTCATTATAGGTAGAAGCGGGTGAAAGAGGGTGAGAGTGAAAAGAACTAAAGAAGTTGTATTTTTGTTTAAGTGTGGGAAAGAGTGAGAAAGAGGAAAGGAGTGGATATATGTAGGAAGGAGTGAGTTGAGTTCCCTGAATCACGAAAAGAACCGGGCCTAAGCTATAATGAGCAGCATTTGTTGACTCATTCAGAAATCGTTACATAAACATCCATGTCGATCACCGTCGACCACGACTCTGAGATGGCGGAATCCGACGCCGCCAAGACCGGCAGGGAAGCGTGTATATCGGCGGTGGAGGAGATCCTGACCTACAAGTTCACCAACCGAAAGCTTCTGGAAGACGCGCTGACTCACCCTTCCTACACCGAGTCGCCGTCGTACGAGCGTCTCGCGTTTGTCGGCGACGCCGTCTTAGGGTTGGCCTTTGCTAATTTCGTCTACTTAGCGTATCCGACGGTGGATAAAGGCATTCTCACCCTTCTCAGGGCAGCGAATATCAGTAATGAGAAGCTTGCGCGCGTTGCTGTTCGCCGTGAACTTTATCGCTATGTTAGGCGTACTACAGCTGCCCTTGATTTGAAGGTACAAGTAAAGCCCTAAGAATTGTGTGAAAATGAATGATTTTGTTGTGCTCCAAGTTGTGTTCTTTATTTGAATTTGAGTGTTAATTCATGCTGTTTAGAAGTGGTGTTGTGATTTTGTTTTTAACAAAGCCCCCCTGAGCTCCGATTTGAAGATTTTGTTTGTGGTTCAGTACGGTTTATAGTGGATGATACACACACACACAAACACACAGACGAATGGAAAATATAGGAAATTTCATTTGGTGCTGTAGTGTTTTTGCGAATTTCATTTACTAAATGCGAAAATTTTGGAATCAAACTAATACCCTTTTACTTTAGAGGACGTCGAGATAGTGCCTCTAGCATTGGTACCACTTGAATTCAAGAAAAATGACCGAAATGCTTTTGGGTTTGATACTAGTCTAATGTTTGGTTGGATGTAGACATTCTTTGTGATTCGATTATCTTATTTGGTTATAAAAGAGTACTGCAAATAACAACTATATTGGAATCATGATTTCCACAAACTATTTAATCAATGATTATATTGCAAGGTTGATTACATTGCATTACATTCAACCAAACATCACATAAGTGTGTATATCCTTTGTCAGTACTCTCTCTGTCTCGCTTCTTTTATCTTATGCGCTCTTTCTACCCCCTTCTCTCGTGTGTCCACCCCCTGTTGAGAAAAATGCCCTGCGACTTTCCATAAGAAGGAAAATGGGGGAAATTTGCTAGTGGCGGCTGGCAGGAATCAGGCCAGTAGTGTTGGCCAAATCCAGAAAGGACTTTTTGGCTAGAACAACTCGGGAAATTATGCAGTTTGACTGAATTCCAATTACAGAAGGCCAAGTCTGAGATTGGCTTTGTTTTAATAAAAGCATCCGATGTTGGAGATATTGTCTAATTTAGATGCAGAAACAACCTGAGATGTTAAAGCTTATACATTTGGAAGAATGAAGAATAAGAAATTGGAAAAAAGAAACAAGAATAAGAAGATTGAGAGCAAGAAGGGGAAGAAAAGGAAAAGCAAATAGAAAGACTGAGAAAGAGTGAGAAGCTTGACTGCTACTAATGTTGGGTTCAAGAAGATGCAACTAATGAAATTGGTTTTAGGGGGCTCAGGATGGGAAGGAGATGGATTGACTTCAATGGTGGGCTTAGCGAAGTCGTTTCTCTTGTGATAGAGGATGTGGTAGATGACGGTAGGACGAGTGTGGCTATAAAAATGTAGGGTAGAGAAAGTGAGGCTAAGGAAAGGTTTCTTACTCTCGTACACTTGAGGGAAAGGGGAAGTTTAAGGACATTTTTGTCAAAGCAATAACCAAATCACGCCGAGTCATCTTAAATGACTTATAACAGAAAGCAGCATACTAGGGCACTCTAGGATACAAGTTGGATTTCAAAATTTTCTTGTCCTCCAGGAACGGGATGTTATGAAATGGAATTTCCTAAAGTTTACATCTTTCTCTTTTTTTGATAAGGAAAAGGCAATATGCTCATATAAAATTTATATCTTTGTAGAGTATCCTTCAATTTCCATCTCCTTTCTGATGTTTGATATCCATGGGCATCGACATCCCTAAAAACGATCCACCCTACAGATTTTCACTGCATATGCCTTCGTCTGTAAACCCAAAACAGTGTCTAGTGGAACTTGAGTTGTAGGAATGTACAGCGCAGTTGCTTGAATCCTGTTACTGGGGTTGGATGGAAGATCAGGCGCTGAACCCCACTCTGCAGTGGGGGGCAGATAACCTGCAAGAGAGAGCGATGGGTTGGACAAAGGGGATAAAGATGGTAATGAAGAAGGAAGAGCGACATGGAGCGTTTTGTCCCCAGCCTAAAGTGTTTATGATCATAATCAGCTGAGACTACTTGGCCCACTTCACTAGAACGCCTAACTAATATGCCCTTGTACCTCAGAGCATAGTTTGAAAAGCATGCCTATGGCTCATCGCGATGTACAGCTCAGACATCATTGCCTCTATTGCATCTTCATTTCTTGACGTTATCTAAAGTGTGTGCCTTAAGCAACAAGTACACTTGAGGCCTGTGCCTCCTTCAGCTCACGAATATCTGTGGTGAAGTTTCTTCAATTACATGAAGATTCAAATCAATTTAAACCGTTGCTTCAAAAGTGCATATATCTGGCTTGTAGATGAACTTTGAACCCAGTCAAGAATATGATTTCATCAACGTACTTGTTTGTGTGTTTTTATTTTTAATTTTCAATTTGCCTAGTTTAAGATTCTAACAACGTTCAATTTTCATCAATGTTCTTTGGACTCATCAAAAACGTCTGAAGACATTCTATTTGTCGCTTTAAACAATCTCAATGAGTTGCACCTTCATTGGTAATATCTTGTAGATCTTGAAGTGTGATTCCAAAGCCACCATAAACGTGCATAGGTATTATAATCATATTTTAACCCATTCTAAACAGTGGAGAACTTCTAAATTACCCCATGACAAAGATTTCCCAAGAGCATGCGGTCGCTATTTGAAGCTTCTTGGACAATTTTCAGGAAATCCTCCAATTTTGTATAAATAGGCTTAATCTATAGGATCTCGAGAGGCTCTTAACTCTGTAGAACTGATTCTCATCTGATTTTTTAATATCCATCTCGATGGATCACTTACTCGAATGAGTATTTTGCTAGATAGCCCCCGCCCTGGCACGTTTTATTGGAAGCAGGAGATTAATTGTTGATCTAAAGTATTGAAATTAAATTCAACTTCAGATAACTAATATAATGCTTACTGATTCTCTGCCCTGGAATTGTGATAGTAATTTGGTCATAATGATTTTCAATTTATGTGCGGCTTTCTTGCTACTTGCTACTAGGCCGCAATTTGTTCTTTTAGTGATATCGAAGTTGAAGTTCTCTCAATACATTCAATTATGTTATTTACTGAAAGCTCATTCGCAGAAGGAGAAACCTATGTTACCCATTAAAAGGAATAAATTATCTCAAAAATGGAGAGTGTAACTGAATTTCCTGCACAAAATATTCCCTGCAGTTAGAATACCTCTTCACAAATGTCTTTTTCACTATATTATGTGGACTATGGAGTATTATTTTTAGTACTGTTGTGGCAGTTATTTGATTTTTCATAATGAGTTGAATGTGTTAATATTTTCTTTTCTTCATGTGGAGTATGGTAGGTTCAAGAGTTTGCACTTGCTGTTCAAGAGGAAGATGAAACTGAAGTATATGGGGGTGCAGTAAAAGCCCCAAAAGTCCTTGCTGATATTGTTGAATCTGTTGTAGCAGCTGTTTATGTGGATTGTGAGTTTGATTTGAAATATCTTTGGCAGGCGAGTTCTCATAATTATTTCTATTCGTTTTCCCCTTTGTTTCTTTCTCTCTCTAACGGAACATAGAAAATTTTAGTATTCTCCATGTTTGATTTCCAGTTTTTTGTTGATAGGTAATTAGGGGGCTTTTGGAGCCAATTATCACCCTTGAGTCCTTGCAACTACAGCCTGTTACACTGCTCTTTGAGCTATACCAGAAGCAAGGGAAAGAAGTTCATATGAAGCACTCAAGGAAAATTGATGAGAACATTTGTAGCATTTATGTGGACGGACAGCTCATTGCAACCGGAACGTCTGATCAGAAGGATATTGCTAAGCTTAATGCTGCAAAGGAGGCACTAGCAAAGCTCGACAAATCTGTGTTGAGCAATGTAGGTGTTGTTTGTCAAGTGAATGAGATGAATGAGATTGAAGCTGCAAAGCAGAAGTTACAGGAGCTATGTGACAAAAAGAAGTGGCCTAAACCAAGCTATAGGTATTCTTCTTTCATTATGGTCAATAGTACAATATCAAATAAAGTATTCAATTGCTTGTTTGCTTGAAGCATAATTAATTACATGAGCTATGTGACAAGAAGTGGCCAAATTGCGTTGTTTGTAAGCTTTTTGGAAGATCCTCTGCTGCCTGTAAGTATATTTCTTATTCGATGCTTGCGCCTAGCCTAGCTTACTGACATCCATGGTAATTACTAGGCTCTTAACCCGTGTTAACAAGCTTCAGCATCTTATGAGACTCAATGTCAATGGGCATGCTGAACATGAGTACTTTTGATCCTTGCATTGACCTTATGGCATGGCTAAAATTATGTGAAACTTCGAAGTTACATTAATCTTTGGTACTAGATGTTGGGGCATATTACTCCCATCTGTGCTGCTTTTCTTTCTGAGGTAGTGCTGGAAGGAGAAGAAATCATAGGGTGAGCTGGTGAGGAATCACCTACCTGTGATCTGACAATTGAATTGGTTTCTTTTCCCTTTCTCCTTTTCTTTTTTTTGGTTTGGGGGGGGGGGGTTGTGGAGGGGAAATGCTCATCAACGTCCTGTTAGATTCAAGCTTCATTAGTTTGTGCAATTGCAGCATTATTCATTCAAAACTCTGTTCTTGTCTGTTATGAAATTGCAGGACGGATAAAGAGGAGGGGCCAGCTCATGGTAGAAAATATGTTTGCTCTGTCGAGATCAAGACAGAAGGTGGAAAACTGTCCGCGGCTGGAGATGAAAAGTCAAGAGTCAAGGAAGCTGAGAACTCTGCTGCCTCCTTCATGATTCACAGTCTTGTGCAGTCTATCTCTGAGGGGACTTCCATCTGTCGTGCTGGGTTTTTACAACTGTATGGCCCTTTAATCTGCTTCATTTAAGTGGAGGAAATGGGGAAGGTTCTCGTTTCTCATTGCTCTGTCTCTAATGGAAGATGCCATGAGCAATTTAAAAGTTTGTACAAACGAGTCACAGTAGTGAGGAACAAGAACCACCCCATTCCCTTGTCTTAATTGAGGCGGGGTAACGGGCCTTGCTATGACTAGTGTACCTGTGTCTAGCTTTGTCTGGAACCGGAGATTTGGATGGTGGATTTGGATTTGAATTTGCTTTCGTTGCATTTGAGACAATTTATGTACTTTGAGGATTCAGCGTGGCTAAACGCCCAAACTTATGTCAAAAGTGTGTTAGAACTTGGTCTGCGAAGTTACTCAAGAATAAATTTTAGTTATTATATAGCTTATCGTGCCTATTTTGATGGTAAATATTGATTGGTATATGGGTGAAATTGGTAAAGATTGATAGAAGGTATTTTTTGGGAATGATTGGTAGGAATTAGTTGAGGTTGGGAAAGATTGAAAGAAGTTGGTGGAAGGAAAAGGATGTTGGTAAAAAATTTAAATGAGTGAGAATTTTTGGAAAGTTTGTTTAATTTTTTGAAGGAGATTGGTAAATGTTGGTAAAAGTTGATAAAAACGGGTTAAAGCATGAAAGAAATGAAATTTTTTGTAAGAATTAGTGGGGCTTGATAAATGCGAATTCACCAACGAACGGAATAGACCTTGATATGGTTTTAAAGGTACTCAAGTATAAATTTCAGTCATTATAGAGTACTGCGAAGTTACTCGACTTTAAATTTGAGTTATTATATAGCTTGAGTGATAGTCATCTTAATATGATACTTTCAAAGTTGCTTAAAAATAAATTTCAGTCATTATATGGTGTGAGCAACAGTCATTTTAATTATCGAAACGTCAAGGAGGGATAAATGTATATGTGTAGTGGGTACATATATATGTTTTCTTCCCATAATCATGCTAAACATATTGACAATAATTGTATTGATTGTAGGGGGGAAAATCATTCTAAACACACTGATAATAATGGCTACGTAGCATTAAGGGTGTGTTTAGTAGGGATGAAAATCATTTTCCAGAAAATAATTTTCCTATTTTATAGTGTTTGGTAAAACAAGGATAGAAAATTTGTTTTCAAGGGAAAATCATTTTCCCTAAAATGAACGAAAATATTTTCACTTTGAACCTAGTGTAAGTTGATTTTACGTTTCTTGAGTTCTCACATGGTCTCACACTCTTTATCTCTTTTGTGTCTATTTCCTCGTCATATGGTTTGAAGATTAAGGAAAATCGTTTCTTTCGTTTGCTTTTTACTAATTAAACTTATTCTCCATAAAGTTCATTTTCCCCTTTACCAAACAACCAAATATATAAGCTGAAAAATCATTTCACATAAAAAATTATTTTACATGAAAAATTATTTTCTAGGAAAATGATTTTCAACCCTACCAAACACACCATAAAAGGAAAAATTTAGAAAACTGTGATGATAATAAGAGAACACAACATGCTGAAAATAGGGGATTTAAAACATGAATATTGTTAAAATAACAAACTAGAATGAGTTGCTAAAGAATTATAACAATGTTGAGTCGAGCCATTATTGTTCATGTTATTCTCATTCATGAACTTGATCAAGCAGTACATATATGCATTGCCGAGCACACGCCTAACCCTAGCTTTGCCTCCATGCTATCCTATTTTGATACAACTTAGGAAACTAAGGAGAATAGTATTTCCTGAGTACAACAATGCCATGAGATATTATCATCACACAAATACAATCATATCTTCAAAATTATCACAAAATATTATCATACCTCCAATACTCCCCCTCAAATTGTTGCATGAGGATCAATCATGCCCAAGTTGCTATGCAAATATTGAAATTGTTGTCGACCCAATGCTTTAGTGAACATATCCGCAGGTTGATGTTTGGAACAAATATGAAACATCTGCATCAGTCCAGACAGAAGTCTTTCGCACACAAAGTGGCAGTTAATTTCAATGTTCTTTGTGCGTTTGTGAAATACAGGGGTTTTAGACATGTGAATGGAAACTTGACTGTCACACAACAATTTCATAGACTAGGATGCAAAAATGCCTAACGAGGCTAAAGACGTTAAGATGTAGGAGCTCACTTGTCACGATTGCCATTGACCGGTATTCAGCTTCAACTGACGATCTAGAAACAGTAGACTGCTTTTTGGTTTTCCAAGAGATGGGGGAGCCACTAAGAGTCACGAAATAACCTGTTAACGATCTCTGAGTAAGAGGACAAATGCCCCAGTTTGAATCACAATACACAATGACCTGGAGGTTACTATTAGATCCAAGAAGAATTCCAAAACCAGTGTACCCTTGAGGTAACGGATAACCCTACGAGCAACATCGAAGTGCTCAGCTTGAGGATTTTGCGTAAACTGAGATAAAAACATGAATTGCATAGCTGAAAAGACAAGACAGAGTGAGGTGGATAAGATGCCCAATCAGACGGCGATAACGACTTGGGTCATTCAGAGGACGCCCTTCAGTTAACGCAAGCCTATGGTTTTCTTCCACAGGAAAATCCACTAGTTTAACACCCAATAAATCACACTCATCAATGATTTTTAAAGTATATTTTTGTTGACACAAACATAGCCCTTTGGGCCCACGAGCAACTTTGAGATATGCCTTGAAATCCTAGCATGCCTTGGAATAATTTTTAGTCAGGATAATGTCATCAACCTATACTAGAAGAGCCACGAAAATATCACCTTGCCGATAAGTAAAGAAAGAATAATCGGCATAGGAGCGAACAAGGCCATAGGTAAGTAGCTTGGATGATAACTTGGCAAACCATTGACAAGGAGCCTGTTTGAGACCATAGAGAGATTTTTGAAGCTTGCACACTCGACTAGGCCCACTGGTAGAGAAGCTAGGAGGAGGTGTCATATATACTTCTTCCTAGATCACCATGAAGAAATGCATTATTAATGTCAAGTTCATGAAGCTCCCAATTGCGTGCTGGAGCAACATATAAAAGAGTTCAAATACTTGCCATTTTGGCCACCGAGACAAACGTTTCATTGTAGTCAAACCCCTCAATCTGGTGGTCTCCGCAAATTACCAATTGAGCCTTGTATCTTTTAATAGAACCATCCGATTTATACTTGACTTTGTAAACCCATTTACAACTAATATGTTTCTTGCCAGGAGGAAGGTCCGTAATAATCCATGTTTTATTTTCTTCAAGGGCTCGTATTTCTTCAGACATCACTTGCCTCCACAACAGATCAGTAGTCACCTCCTTGTGATACCTAGGCTCAACAATGTTTGTAACAGCAGCTAGAAAGTGCTTCTGCGTCTTAGAGAAATTATCACAAGTGCCATAATTAATAAGAGGATACTCCGTACCTGAGGAAGTCCATGGGAAGGTGGCAGCAGTGGAGGGGTCTTTAGAACATGCCCTATTGCAGATGAACTCACTTAAGTGACCCAGTTTCTTCTTTGGACGAGTAGTTTGTCTAGGCTTGGCTAAGGATATATTTGGGCTACCAGATTGGGTCATTGCTGTGGGGCTGGCTTTGACACTCAGGTCACTCGATTGGGTCGTTGCTGCGGGGTTGACCTCAATGCCTAGGTTCCCCGAATGTCCACTAGGCCCAGCAGGAAGCTTGTCGTCATTGGGGGTGCTCCCCCGCCTCTGTGGTCTTGGTAGAAGACTTGGGCTACGGAGATGTCTCAAGATGCTCAGGCACATCACTGAGAGATGGGTGGCCCAAGAATTGTCAACCTAGTGAGTCCTCAAACATTGGAGTGGGATGATCAACACTCTCATTTGCTTCCATATTGCTTTATAGGACATAAGCAAACGGAAAATATTCTTCATAATGTTGCATATCCTAACAAACAAAAATCTCTATGTCATATACCTTCTAGCCATTTTCCCATAACAATAACCTACTTGTCTCTCTCTAGCTGCTCTCTCTCTCTCAATCTCGCTGAACGCAGAACACAGAACGGTCACTTGGGGCAGCCAGTGCCGACAGGTCGCACGAAGCCGGCGACACTCAGTCGACCAGTACACCGGAGTCGGTACCACAACAACTTTCAGGGGGTTTTTTGCGGTCCAGCTTCAGGGGTTTTTTTGTGGTCACCGGCGTCTTCTTCCTCATTGCAAAACGGCAGCCGACAGTTGTGGGCGTCGACGGTGAGTGACATAGCCTAGTCTCTCCTTGGTACTCCCCTGAGTTTTCACTGTTTTGGGGCCCTTAAGTTTGCCCTGTTTCGGGACGTCGGCGGTGAGTGACATAGCCGGCAGTACCGAGTTCCTGAGCCTGTTCTTTGCCGCACCGGTGACCCGATTCCAGAGGGCTCGTCAGGTTAGTTTCCCCTGATGCCACGGTTGGCGTCCTTGGCTTCTTGGGTTAGTTCTTTGTGCTATTATTTGTTTCCCCCTGTTCTTTGTGCTACCGATGCCATTGTTGACGCAAGAAATTGTACCTCAAGCTACTTTTATTTGTTTTCTGGCTCACTTGAGTTGTTGCTATTCATTTTCCTAACCTCAAGTTCCCTCTCTCTCCCATTTCTTCTTAAATTGCTAGTCATTTTCCTAGCTAGGTTGCCGCCGTTTCCAGTTTGGGTTGAATCCTTTTCACGAACTCTGGTTTGTGTATGCTATGCTTTGTTCTAGTTAGTAGAGCAGTGAGTAGTGTCTGTGTATTGTTAACTGAGGTTACGGTGGAGTGTTGCTAATGTTTTAAATTTTGTACTGAGGCCTCGTTTCTAAATAGGTGTTTCTCTAGTATCTGGCACCAATTTGGTGCCCTTGTTGCATTAGAGTTCTTCCCCATCTCATTAGTTCCTGCACCATTATTATTCATTTGCCATTGTTAGTTATCATTTTGGCAAGTCTCCTGCCAATTGTATTTTGATTATTAGTATTAGTTTGGTGGTTTTTTTTCTACTATTGGTTAGTATTTTAAGTAGTTTTGATAAGTTCTTTTTTTGGTTACTATTACTTGGTTCAAGCCTATTTAAGATTGCTCTTTTCTTCTACAGTCCTGCGTGGTCATTAATTGGTTTTTGTAAGTATCGTATAATCGTTTGTGGAGTGCGCTATTAGCTATTTCTGGTACTGTTGTCTGCGGTATTTATTTAAATCAATTTTAGTTTTAATCACTTTTGGGCGTTTTGTGCAACTGTGTTAGGTTTTGGTTCACTGCTTTTAATCTCCCAAATCCCAGGGATCTCTTGGTTCGTAGAGGGGGTGACAATTGGATTTCTCTTGGTTCGTAGAGGGGCTGGTTTGTGCTCCTGAGCATAGCCCTGTCGGTGTCAGTTGTTGGGGTTTTTTGTGTTCGTGCCTACTTCGTATTAGGGTAAGCTTTCTCTTGTTAGCTTTTTTGTTTTCAGGGCTAGTTGTCCTTTTTTCTCGACGTACCTGTTATTATTTTTTAGCATTATTTTTCGTGTTTTCTTTCGTGTCACAATACCCGTGTTTTTTTCCCCCCTTGTGTGGGCAAGCAGACAAATCTAAGCCCAATCCTCGGGACCTAGGATTTTGGTTCACAGCTTTTATCCTTTTTCCTTGTTGTAGGGGGGTCTCTTCTGTATTATTAGCATTGTTGTCCCTTCCTCTAGTTTTATTGCCTTTCATATTTGTTTTCTCCTATGTTTTAATTATTATTTAGGTTATTCCCTTGCTTAGTAGTCGTCTTCGTTTGTGGCGAGCTATGTAGCAGCTTCAGCCGGTCCTCCAGGGGTTAATGGGGTTAGGAGGGGTGCAGGGCTGCGAAAGGTGCGCCTAGTGTCTTGGAATATTGGGTCTCTTACGGGTAAGTCGTTAGAATTAGTTAAGTCTTTACGTAGGCGTAAGATTAGCATAGCGTGTGTTCAAGAGACGAAGTGGGTGGGAGTTAAAGTTAGAGAGATTGATGGTTACAAACTTTGGTACTCGGGGTCAATCAAGGCGAAGAATGGAGTTGGCATCTTGGTTGAAAAGGAGCTAGCGGACTTCGTGGTTGAAGTGCGGCGTAAGAGCGATCGGATTATGGCCATTAAGGTTTTGGTGGGTTTAGTTTTCGTGAATGTCGTTAGTGTTTATGCGCCTCAAGTAGGATTGCCGAAGGACATTAAGAAGCTTTTTTGGGAGGATTTGGATATGGTCATCCAAGATGTACCTCGGAGCGAGAAACTCTTCATAGGAGACAACCTTAACGGCCATATTGGCGCGGAATCAGTTGGGTATGATGCGGTGCACAGGGGTTTTGGTTTCCGAGAGAGAAACTCGGGAGGGGTTTCTGTGCTGGACTTTGCGGTGGCCTTTGATTTGCTGGTGGTCAACTCCTTTTTCAGGAAGAAAGAGGATCACTTAGTGACCTTCAAGAGCGGCTCCTATAGGATCCAAATCGATTACTTCCTAATGAGGACGGATAGCCAGAGATCGTGTAAGGACTGTAAGGTGATCCCTAGCGACTATCTGGGAACGCAACATAGGTTGCTGGTTCTGGATGCAGAGTTCAAGTGTTCAAAGAGGAAGAAGATGAGAGTATGAGACTCCAAAGTTAAGTGGTGGACCCTCACGAAGGAGAATGCGGGGTTAATAGCAGAGAGAATTACTGAGGAAGGAGCTTGGAGGAGGGCAGAAGATGCAGATTCAATGTAGGAGACTATGGCAGACTGTATTCGAAGGTCGGCTAAGGAAATCCTGGGTTCTTCCGGGAGAGGTGGCAACAAGATGGAGGGTGCCTGGTGGTGGAACGAGGAGGTAAAGGAGAAAGTCAAGGAGAAAAAAGAGGCTTACGCGGAGGTCATGAACAGTAGTTCAAATGAAGAAAGGGAGACTAAGAGTATTAGATATAAGGAGGCTAAGAAGGTAGCCAAGAAAGCTGTGGCGGTAGCTAAGAGTCTGGCTTTTGATAGACTGTATCATAGATTGGGGACCAAGGAGGGGGAGAAGGAAGTTTTTAAACTGGCAAGGGCTAAGGAAAGAAAGACTAGGAATTTAGGTGTGGTGAGGTGCATCAAGGACGAAGATGGTAAGGTGTTGTATGAAGATGCTGAAATCAAGGAGAGATGGCAACGATTCTTTGCTAAACTCCTTAATGGGGAAGGGATGGGAGAAGCCTATAGTAGGGGCGGAGAAGGTAGTGATAGGCGTATTGATCCACTAGTGTGTGGCCATATAACAAAGGATGAGATTAAGGAGGCCTTAAAGAAGATGGCGAATGGGAAGGCAGAGGGTCCAGACCAGACTCCGGTGGAAGTTTGAAAGTGTTTAGGGGAAGCAGGTTTAGAGTGGCTATCAAAGCTTTTCAATGTCATTTTTAGGACCGCTAAGATGTCCAGAGAATGGAGGGCTAGTACAGTCATCCCCCTGTACAAAAACAAAGGGGATATTCAAGACTGTAATAATTTTAGGAGTATCAAGTTGCTCAGCCACACTATGAAACTGTTGGAGAGGGTGATTGAGAGAAGGTTGCGAAGAGATGTTGCAATTTCAAATAATCAATTTAGTTTTATGCCAGGCAGGTTGACCATAGAGGCGATTTACCATCTCAGAAGGCTCTTGGGTTTGTACAGGGATAGAAAGGTGGATCTCCATATGGTGTTTATTAACCTGAAAAAAGCATATGATAGTCCCACGGGAAGTGTTATGGAGTTGTTTGGAAAAGAAAGGGGTGTCGGCCTTGTATATTCGTGTGATTAAGGATATGTACGAGGGAGAGCGAACGACTGTTAGGACGCCGGAAGGGGTCTCAAATGACTTCGCTGTTAGTATGGATCTGCATCAGGGCTCAGCCCTAAGCCCGTTCCTTTTCACCATAGTTTTAGATGAACTTACTAGAGGGATTCAAAATGAGGTCCCATGGTGTATGCTTTTTGCAGATGACATTGTTCTTATCGATGAGACCAGGCAGGGGGTAAATGACAAGTTGGAGAGTTGGCGGCTTACGCTGGAAGCTAGAGATTTTAGATTAAGTAGATCGAAAACGGAATACCTGCATTATTGTTTCAGTGGAAGGATAGAAGAGGGGGGAGAAGTCACCCTGGATGGGAGACAAATACCTAAGGTAGATAAGTTTAAGTACCTTGGCTCGATTATCCAGCAAAATGGGGACATTGACGAGGATATTAACCAATGCATAAGAGTGGGCTGGCAAAAATGGAAGTCTGCCTCAGGGGTGTTGTGTGACAAGAGGGTGCCCTTACGATTGAAAGGCAAAGTCTATCGGATGGTAGTAAGACCAGTTGTCCTATATGGATCGGACTGTTGCCCTCTAAAAAAGACGCAGGTCCAGAGGTTGATGGTAGCTGAGATGAGGATGGTCAGGTGGATGTGTGGTTTTACAAGAATGGACAGAGTTAGGAACAGTGTAATCAGGGACTTAGCTAAAGTGGCCCCCATAGAAGAGAAGATGAGGGAATCAAGACTCCGATGGTTCGGCCACGTGAAAAGGAGAAGTATGGCCGCCCCAGTGAGGAGGTGTGAGTTGATCGACCTTTCCGGTGGTAAAAGAGGAAGGGGTAGATCGAAGAAGAGTTTGGACGAGGTGATTAGAGAGAACTTGAAAGTAGTGGGTTTGACGGAGGACCTGACTCAGGATAGGAGGATGTGGTGGAATAGGATAGGAGGCTCAGGATAGAAGCGACTCTGTAGTTGTCAGTAGCTGCAAGGGCTTAGTGCTGGTAGGAGTCTGTCGCGCTCGTATGCAGGTTGTGCTTTTTTTCTAGGAGTGACGGCAGCTGCTTAACGTGGATTGTTAAGGTACGTTCTTTCAGAGTTTTTTCAGCTTCAGCTTCTTTGGCACTGATTTTCCTCTTTAAATGCTTCGCAAGCGCTTTCCTCTATAAAACTTTTTCACAAAACCTTTTTCGTGGGTCTCTTAAAATCAACCTCTCTATGGGTAGGAATACCAATAGAGGTAATGTTGCCTACAGCTGGATCTCCCCAGACCCCGCGAAAGCGGAACCCACATTGGGAGGTGGTGTTGTTGTTGTTATAATAACCTACAAAGAGGCACTTCCTATTACAAGAACAAGTTTATCTTTTGTACAGGCTCAAGTTGGATACGAAATTTTGCAATAAATAACTAACTTCTCCTTTTTCCCTCATCAAATAGACCCAAACAACGTGAGTTGCATCATTCAAGATTGTTAAAAAATAGTGTTCTACTCATAGTGAAGGAGTTCGATATCCTACCTATATATCACAATGTATAAGGGCAAACAATTTATTAGCATTATGCACACTATCATAAAACTGGCAGCAAGTCTGTTTAGCTCGAAAACATACATCATATGGCTCTGTAACCTTATTTTCAGAGGAAAAATCAGTGTCTAAATTAGAAGAAGCTAAATTAAATACTTGAGAAGAGGGATGCCCGAGACGTTTGTGCCACAAACTTCTTGTACCGACCACATCAACCTAAGCCTGAAGTTGTGACGCCTATTGATGATGAAAGACCCCTCCAACTCTCCAAGCTCCTTACTCACTCCAATCAGACTCCTCAAAGTACGATCCTGTATCACAAAAAAATTGTCAGTGAATGTCACAACTGTGTTGTTCTTATGAGTAAACGTAACTAAGCAACTAAGACCAAATTCACAGTTAAGTTTCGGACAAATAAAACATTCTTAAGGGTGAGTCTCGGACTCAATGTCACTGTCCCACATTTGTTTGCTAGTGTTACACATCCATCAGGGAGCCCAACCTCAATACTTCATATGTTGCGGAGAAGCTTGAAGGTCCTAGTCATATGGGTGGATGCCTAAGTGTCTAGACTTACCCAACAATTTCTCATACCCACTTGTAGGAGTTTTGATGAGGCCAAATAGGCATTCTACTTGATCCGTCATGAGGCCCGATATAGCTACGGTGGTGTTGTTGCTGGAGGGAGTCGTCCGGTCTTCTGGTTTTGCCTCGGCAATAGCATAGACCGCTTCTTTTGCTGCTGCATGCCCACCATGACCCCCATATCTGTGTCCTCGACCTTTCCCTTGGGTACCCTATCCTGTCGGGTATCCAATTACCTCATAACAGGTGGACTCCTCATGCCTATAGCTGCCACAGTGCTTGCAAGTGGGCTTCTTGGTGGATGTTGGTTGTACCTTTACACCATGATTCACGACAAACGTGGCTGTAAATTTGCCTCATTCTTCTCTTCCATGCATAAAGCTCTTGTGACTTTCGTCTTGTTGTACCCTATGAAGACGTTGCCGATGGACGGAAGCAGGTCAAGAGCTAGTATTTTTTTCAAATATTCAAATATAAATAATAATTCAGATCCATATGGAACTGATGCGTCTCCTCCTCCTCCATTATCTAAACTAGCTTCTCGTTGATCTTACGCTCAGACTTGCCACAACTACACTTGGGAATTTAGCATGGTTGTCTAACTCACTCCAAAGACCCATTAACTTGGAGAAGAATCAACAGCTTAAAGGCCACCTTGTTTGCAATCAGAAACACTCATTTTGCGTTGACGTATCTTCGTAGCATTGACCATAGTGCACCTTTGCCTAAGGTTCTTCCAAATGCTCACCACCGTCTCCGCCACATGTTCGCCGCCATATCTGCATATGTAACACTGGTCCTCAACCTCAGGCTTATTACGTTGATCAACCATGATGATACCATGGAGTTCACCATGATCCAAGCCGGCAGCTCGGTCTTCCCTTCTTTAGTGTTCGGATTAGGCTTAGTTAGGGACCTGTCAATAAATCCAAGTTTGTTCTTTGATAAGAGTGTCATTCGAATGGCTTACTCGCAAAGGTCGTAGTATTTACCGTCAAAGATCACGGCTGTCATCAACATGCCTAGCCCTTTAGATGGGTCTAGGAAGTAGGGAGAGTGACTTTCAATGGTGAATCCTGTTAACTCCCTTGGTGGCTAAATACGTTTTGATGAAACACAAAATTAATTAAAACCTTGGATGAAAAATAAAAGAGATTGGACAAATTGAATCAAGACAAACGTGTGGATACACAAGAAAAGAATATGGGTATGACTATTATTTGCCAGTTTAATGGAAACCCATCATGGAAATTGTTTAGCTGAATCAAAATTTGAATTTCAAAATTTGAGAATCAATTTAAGAGATTTGGCATGATTTTAATTGATTGATTTATTGCAAGCCAATCAACGAAAGATAGGATACAATTAAGCAATTCTATCCCTTGATTTTCGAATGCACACGCGCAATATCTTAAGAAAATATTGTGCAACATCACATCAGCCCAAATCGTGGCAAGAAAGGCAAGAAAATCAAAATAGCAACAGCTGGGCAGAAATTAAGGGTTTGAAATGCCATTTCAGCATATCTTAGCAGAACTTTTTGATTTGGTGGACAAGTGCTGAAGCTTATAAATAGCAACCAAATTCAAGCAGAGAGAACACACAAAAAGGCAGTACGAAATATAATATTTGAGCACTTACATTGAACTATTGTACTGAGTGTTATTTTTTGATCAAAGATTGAGGTGAAAAATATTATTAAGGAGTGAACTTGGAGTTTGTGAGGTTAGCTCCACCCAAGCTTATACCAAGGGGTTAGTCTAAGTGATTGAGATCTCTAAAGTGAGGTAGCTCTGAGAGATAGTGTGAGTTCATCTTAATAATAAAAGTTGAGTATTGCATCCTAGAGTTTGATAACTCTGGGTGGGGACTTAAGCCTGATTGAGGCCTAACCTCGTTAAAATATCGTTGCGTTAAGTCTTTATTTAATTTCTGCATTTACTTTCGATTCGTTAAGTTGAATTTTAATTTATTGCAATCACCCTATTCACCCCCCTGCGTTGACACGCGTGATGCTTGTGCACCGGGCTGCCTTTTTTTTTACCCTGTTCACCCCCCTCTAGGGTGATTTGACTCTTCAATTAGTATCAGAGCCAGTCCCACACTCTTTGGCCTAACATTCGAGTGGGTGACGATCATGGCCTTCTCTGTAGATATCAATATCGAAGGTCGACTATTGTTAGACTTGCCCTATTTAAAGGAACAAACTTCTCTTATTGGAAAATGTCATGCAAATTTTTATTGAATCTATCGAAATTGAATTATGGAAAATTGTGAACAATGGACCCTACTCTACTCCTAAAAGTAAGAATGACAAGGGTGAGCTAATTGATCAGCCAAAAGATCAGTACACAAGTGTTGATTGGGAAAAACTCACCAAGAATTCAAAAGCTAAGTACATTCTTTATTGTGGTTTAGATGCTAATGAATATAATCGTATTTCTGCATGTGATACAGGTCAGCAGATCTGGAACAAACTAATTTGTTACTTATGAAGGGACAAGCCAAGTTCGTGAAACCAAAATGAGTATGTGCATACATCAATATGAACTATTCAAAATGCAATCAGATGAATCGATAAAAGATATGTTTACTCGATTCACTGACATCATTAATAACCTAAAATATCTCGGTAAGACTTACACAAATGAAGAAATGGTGAGAAAAATTTTTCAATGCCTTCCAAAAAGAACAAGTGGGGACCAAAAGCTACGACAATCGAAGAAGCCCAAGATCTCAAAAACTAGAGTTGGACGATCTCTGGGAAGACTCTTGACACATTAGATTCATCTTAAAGAAGATGAAGGAGAAAGCTCAAAGAAAGGGATAGCCCTTAAAGTCACACAAGAAGATCCCACCTCCGAGGTGGAAGAAACCAATGACAATGATGAAGAGGCGTTCTCATTGATCGTCTGAGGTCTTAACAAAATGGGACTAAAGAAAAAATTTAACCAACGAGGATTTAACTCAAAAGGATCCACATTAAAAAGAAATGAAAAATTCAAAGGTAAGTTTTTCAATAAAGACAATACTAATGTCAATTCCTGTTATGGATGTAGTATGCCAGGTCACTTGGTGAAGGATTCTCCACTCATCCAAAAAATGGGCGAATCACGGAGATTTAAAAAGAAAGAAAACAAGAGAGTAACAATCGCTGCCTGGAGCGATAGCGACACCAGTGATAGCGAAAGCAATGAAGAGCATACTACTAACGTATGTCTCATGGCAAAAGAAGGGCAAGATCATGAGCTCGAAAATACCAACGAGGTAGATATTGCAGCTCTTTATGAATGTTCTGAAGATGAATTAATCAACGCCTTGGTAAGTTTCGCTAAACTAGAGCAAAGATATTCATCTAAATATAAAGATCCCAAGAGAAACTTTCAAGAATTAAAACGAAAAAATGTAGCCCTTGAAAAAATGAACAATGACCTTCATGACAAAATTAGAGTTTTAGAAAATAAAAATGAAAATAAAAATGGAGAATTGCAAGGCAAGTGTGACAAAGAACACAAAATAATTCTAAAGTATACAAAAGCACAAGAAAACTTGGGCAAATTGCTATGTACCCAAAGAGCATCATTTAACAAAGAAGGAATTGGAAATAATCACTCTAACAAAAAGAAAACCTACAAACATTTCTTTGTTAAATCAACACCATATAAAGAGGACCCTAGAACATGCAAAATTAGTCGTACTACTTACTCATGCCCATTTAGAAAACCATCATACAAAGTCATTCAAATATGGGTTCCTATGGGAACAAAACAACCTAACATGATAGCCAATGACGTTGAAAACAAATTTAACGTCAAAAGTAGCAGAAATGTTTGATTTCTTGTTTTGCAGGTGTGCTTGAAATCCGGGAAAGACCTATTGTAACGCCTCGGCCCCTTCCCAGGCCGCGAACAGTTACCAGGAACGGCTTAAAGGATCGCCAACTGGCCCCACAAATCACCACAAGTCTTTTCGGCATGTTTCGTCCTTGCTCACACGCTGCCTGAGAAACTTCCCAAAAGGTCACCCATCCCAAGAATTCTCCCCAACAAGCACACTTAACTGTGGAATTCTTAAGAGTGGGCTTTCTGAAAAGAAAGGTGCACCTTTGGTGATATAAGTAGTCACTTCGATCCTTTTTTAAGCCACAATCGAGGTTTTACAATCACCCCCACTTGAAGCGCACAACGTCCTCAATGTGCCTCACTAACCGACCGACCTGCGAGTCCTCTTGACTGGCAGTCCACACCCAGTATCTTTGCCCCGCTAGGTGACTCTCTCCATCCACTGGCATAGCTCATGATCGCGGGTCGGCTTTGATATCATCTGTAACGCCCCGGCCTCCTCCCGGGTCGGGATAGTTATCAGAAACGAGCTCAAGAATTGTCGACTGACCCCACAAGTTATCACAAGTCTTTCTAGTGAGCTTCGTTCTCGCTCACACGTTGCCTGGGAAACTTCCCATGAGGTCACCCATCCTAAGATCACAACAAACACGCTTAATTGTGAAGTTCTTAAGAGTGGGCTTCCTGAAAAAAAAGGTATACTTTTTGTGATATAAGTAGCCACTTCGATCCTTTTAAGCCACACTCGGGAGGGAGCCGAGGCGCTATAGATGGTATCAGAGCCAACCGGTGATCGTGAGCTGCGTCAGTGGATTGGGAGCCCATGGGCAGTCACCTAGCGGGGCAAAGATACTGGATGTGGACGCCGGTCAAAAGGACTCGTAAGTTGGTCGGTTAGTAAGGCACAACAAGAACGTTGTGCGCTTCAAGTGGGGGCGATTGTAACACCCCAAGTGTAGCTTAAAAGGATTGAAGTAACCACTTATATCACCAAAGGTGCACATTTCTTTTCAAGAAGTCTACTCTTAAGAACTTCACAGTTAAGCGTGCTTATTGGAGAACAGTCTTAGGATGGGTGACCTCTTGGGAAGTTTCCCAAGTAGCGTGTGAGCGAGGACGAAGCACGCCGGAAAGACTTGTGATGATTGGTGGGGCAGTCGACGATCCTTGAAGTCGTTCATGATAACTATCCCGAACTGGGAGGAGGTCGGGGCGTTACACCTATAGTACCTTGATAGTGGATGTTCAAAACACATGAGCGGTAGTACCTCCCTGTTCATCGAAATCAAAAAGAAAGGACATAGGAGCGTTACATTTGGCGACAAAGGTATAAGTAAAATAATTGGTGTTCAAAAAATCGGTAAAGATCCCTCCAACTCAATTGATAATGTTTATCTTGTTGATGGCCTAAAATTTAACATCTTAAGCATATCTCAATTATGTGATAAAGGAATCTCGTAACATTTGACTCTACTAACTGTATTGTAAAAAATAAGCAATCAGGAGAAGTTACCCTTCATGGTCCAAGAATTGAAAATGTCTATGCCATAGATATCGATAACCTCCTTTCTCAAAATTTATCATGCTTTAAAGTCTCACATTATAGGACAACTGGTAATGGCATTGAAGGTTAGGCTATACAAGCATGCATACAATTAAGAAATTAGCAAAAAGAGAATTAGTACGAGGACTTCCTTCATACAATTTTAAATGTGATCGCATATGTGATGCTTGTGCTAACGGAAAACAAGTACGTAGTTCTTTTAAGTCAAAAAACAATATTAGTACATCTAGACCATTAGAACTACTTCACATAGACTTATGTGGGCCAATACCTATACAAAGTCTAGGGCATAGTAAGTATATTCCTGTGATTATTGATGATTATTCTCGTTTTACTTGGATATCCTTCTTAAAAGAAAAGAAGAAAGCATTTAAAGAATTTTCTAAACTTTGCAAACAATTGCAAGTCTACAAAAACTCTCCAATCGTCTTCATTAGAAGCAATCATGGTAGAGAATTTGATCAAAGGGATTTTACTGAATTTTATAGCAATCATGGAATCGCTCACAACTTTTCAGCACCGCGAACACCTCAACAAAATGGGTTAGTGGAAAGAAAAAATCGCATTCTAGAGGACAAGGCATGCACCATGATGTGCGAAAGCAATGCTCCTCAAAGCTTTTGGGCCGAAGCAGTAAATACTGCAAATTGTGTTCTGAATCGGTGTCTAATTCGACCAATCCTAAAAAGAACACCTTATGAATTATTTAAGGGCAAACGTCCTAACATATCAAATTTTAGACCTTTTGGATGTAAATCCTTTGTTCATAATAATGAAAAAAATGATCTAGGAAAATTTGATGCAAGAAGCGATGAAGGAATATTTGTGGGATACTCCATACACAGTAAGGCATATAGAATTTATAGTAAACGCACCAAAACTATCGAGGAAAGCATTCATGTGATTTTTGATGAATCTAATGATGATGTGTTAAGTGGTTCTACAGCCCAGAATCTACATTTAAACAAGTACGGTTACGATGAAGAAGAAGCAGCAAAAGAAGTAAATCCGGCTAATGAGCAGCTACAAGAACTATAAGAAGACTCTTCACCTCAAGAAGAAGGGAAGTCCACAATTGAAGAAAATTCCCCACCTAATGCATCACAACAAGAGGTAACCCACAAACACTTCAAGTGTAAATCATCTCATCCAATGGATAATCTATTGACAGATATATCCACGAGTATAAGAACCCGCTCATCTCTGCGTAATTTTTGTGCATTCTTTGCTTTTGTATTACTCATAGAACCAAAGAATCATCTAGAAGCACTAAATGATGCTAATTGGATAAATGCTATGCAAGATGAGTTAAATCAATTCGAAAGAAATCGAGTATGGACACTTACAACTCGACCAAGCGACCATCCAATTATAAGAACTAAGTGGGTGTTTAGAAAAAAACTAGACGAAACCAGAAATGTTACAATAAATAAAGCAAGATTAGTGGCTAAAGGATACAATCAAAAAGAAGGTATCGATTTTGATGAAACCTTTGTCCCTGTTGCACGACTAGAAGCAATAAGAATACTATTGGCATTTGCATCATATATGAATATAAAACTTTATCAACTGGATGTAAAATGTGCTTTCTTAAATGGATATCTACAAGAAGAAGTCTATGTAGAATAACCCCCTGCCTTTGAAAACCCAAACTTTCCTAATCATGTTTATAAACTTCAAAAGGCTCTTTATGGTCTAAAACAAGCCCGTCGGGCTTGGTATGAGAGATTGAGCAAGTTTCTTTTAGAACACGATTTTAAAAGATGACTCATTGACAAAACCCTATTCACTAAAGCCAAAGGTCATGACTTCATAATTATTTAAATTACATAGATGACATACTTTTTAGTGATCCAAACAACTCCCTTTGTGAAGAATTTTCAACCTTATGAGAAAAGAATTTGAGACGAGCATGATGGGAGAATTAACCTTCTTCTTGGGCCTTCAAATTAAGCAATGTAAAGATGGAATATTCATTAACCAAAGCAAATATGTAAACGAGCTACTAAAAAGGTACAAAATGGATCAAGCTAAGCATGCTAAGACGCCTTTGGCTACAACCGAAAAGTTAGACCTTGATAAAGAAGGTAAACCCATCAGTGAAAAGGTCTATCGAGGCATGATTGGCTCACTGCTTTATCTTACCGCTAGTCGACTTGATATCATGTTCAGTGTATGACTATGTACTAGATTTCAGGCCTCTCCTAAAGAATCCATCTAACGTGTGTAAAGCGAATACTTCATTACCTAGTTGGGACTAAAAATCTAGGACTATGGTACCTTCGAGGGGGAGATTTTCTCTAGTATGATACACTGATGCAGATTATGCAGGTTATAAAGTTAATAGAAAAACACGTCAGGAACTTGTTAGTTCCTTGGACCATGTTTAGTTTCTTGGCATTCCAAGAAACAAAACTCTGTAGCCCTCTCAACAGCAGAAGCAGAATACGTTGCTACAGGTGCGTGTTGTGCACAATTACTCTGGATAATATAGCAATTACGAAATCTTGGGATAAATCTCAAAGAAGTCCCTATAAAGTGTGACAATAAAAGTGCTATCGATATCACCAAAAATCCAGTTCAACACCCTCGCACCAAACATATTGAGGTACGTCATCATTTTATTCGAGATCATGTTGAAAAGGGCATGTTACCCTTACATTCATACCTACAGATTATCAACTAACCGATATTTTCACTAAGCCCTTGAGTGAGGAACGCTTTAATTTTATCCAACATGAACTCGGAATGTTAAACATTGATGCATAAATTGAGGGGGAGCCCTCTCTCATGACTAATTCAGTTTGCAAAGTGAATTTCAGGCACCATAATTCTCCCTTTGCTCATGAACAGAAAAATTGAAGTTCACCACGAGATGGTCCACTATCATATTTAATCAGGTACGCTATAAAGTTCTGGGTTCAATTGACATGGCCTGGAAATTCCATTTCAGTGCCTTGGAATGAATTTAGTGCAAATAAATAGAGCACAATTGATGGACAAAAGTTAATAAATAACTTTCTATCTATAATACACCAACAAGATTCTAATTGCGTTAAGGATTCAAGCTTAACCTCATGTCTGATCTTTGCCGAAAATTATCTTGATACATTGAAAAACATTAGCAAAAATATTTTCCCTCTCTCGCCAATTAAAAGATTTCAACTACCCAGTCTCCTTCTTTCCTCTTCTTTCTCTTACTTTCCCCTTTTTCAACCCACCTTCTCTCTCCTCCCTTCACACAACCTAGCCGAGTAGCCATCTCCACATTCCAAAATTCAACCTCTCCATCTTGCTCCCTTCCAAATTCAAGCACAAGTATAGATTCCCTCTCTACAAAGGCTCTAATCTTCCTATATAAAAACCCCTTGAGCCCCACACTCTTCCCCACTCCGCCATTCTTGAAGGGGTGGCACCCAGAACAAAGGGCCTCAAGGTTACTCCCTCTCCCTGAAAAACGGCACCCTGCTCCTCCAACCTCCACAAAACCGCCCCTCAGTCCGCTCCCCTTAGCACCCGGATTTCCATCCACCCAATCTGCCACTCTGCTCCTCGCTCGGCACCAGGCACCCCTTGCTCAGACGATCTTCGACTCTACCACCGCCTCCGAACCACCTCGCTCGGTCTCCCCGTCCTCGCCAGCCGCCGACGATGTCTCCCTCTCCACTGCTGACACTCCGACATATGTCGCCGCCAGGACACCGTCGGTCACACCGTAACCCTCCTCTACCACCTCAACACGGCCCACTCCCACTACCACTGAGGTAAGTCCCCTAGCCTGGTTCCATTCAAGCTTGGCTAGAGAGAAATTTCTAACACGATATGTTAATCGACCTACCCATGCTTGTGAAAGAATCGACATTGAGTCATTTAGGGCTGAGAATTTGGGTTTTATTGAGTATCTTTTGAGGAGCAATTGTGGAAAGTTGCTAATTTAGGAGTTGACTACTATCCCTAATTAGTTCACATATTCTATGCCAATCTTCAAATCGTAAAGACTGGTCCCGTTATAGCCCTTGAATGCCAAGTGAAACATACAAAATTCACCCTCATCGAATCTGAATTGAACACAATCCTCAACCTCCCTACTGTCACCCCCTCACCTCTATCCCAAACTGAAGCAAGATGCTTGACTGAGTTTGCCAACCCCTACAGTCAAACTAATCCAGTTTATATCTCCCATCTCATCCTTAAACAAGATCCTTGCCTCTTATACTATGTCATAGTTTGCACCAAGCTACCAAAACCTAACTCCACTGATAGTGTCAACTCCAAGACCCTCGAACTAATCTACTTGTAAATTACTAGAAAACCAGTCAACTATGCTCGTTACATTCTTGGGTCCATATCCAAAGTCAACTCAATTACGCATCCTGCACCACTGCCATATGCCAATCTCTTGACCCTGGTATTCCAACACTTTGGTGAGTGTCTTGGCCATGAACTCAAAGAGACCAAACCTATTCCTATCATTACTCCACCCTCCTTGAAGCATATTCAATTCTTCAAAACTGCCACGAATGCTTGGAAATTCATTGAGGATATGAACTCCGAAGAACTTGCTTGTGCTTCCAAAAGCTATGGTTCACATGTAAAACCACGTCTCACCTCCCCTCAATTCACTCCCCCTCCCTCCCTCCTTGATCATATCATGACACTCGATGAGCAAGTATATGAACTTCAGGATGGTTAACAAGCTAGAGTATATTCTGGTTCAGCATACGAATGTACTCGATGGGATTGCCCATAATCAGGCCTTCATTGACAACCGTTTGAACCACATCCAAACACTGCTCACCACTCACATCTCCGAGATCCATCAGAAGCTTGGTGACCTTATCAATATGGGAAGCATGACTCAACAGTGCGCACTCAAAGTTGTCCCTCTCTCTGTTGCTGAACAAGCACAAAGCTTCGCCTATGCTGCACAACTCCTCTCCGCTGCCAAAGCCTCAAAGAACAAGATTTAATCTTTTGGTTACTGTGCATATTCTCTAGTATCACTCGGTCTCCTGTTGGTGTGCTCTAACGTTTTTTGGCATCACTTCCCTCCTTTTTGATGAAAGAGGGGGAGAAAGTGTGAACTACTACTCATATTATTAGTTGCTAAGTTGGTTGCCTATTATATTAGTTGCTTAGGATTTAGTTGTTTATTTTGCTAAATGATGCTTATTTTGGTAGACAATGTTATTTGACAAGTATGTCTATTTCACAAATTAGTCCCATTTAAAATCCTTAGATTGCATAAATAGGCATATTTTCCTAATACCTAGATCTTGCACGCTTATATGCTATGTTCTGGTAAACTAAGCGCCACTGCTTCATATCTATACTTAATATAATGAATTTGGCATGACACAGCTACATGAGACTCAAAAAGTCACCTAAATTAATTTTATCTTTCATCAAACAGGGGGAGATTGTTAACTCCCCTAGTGGCTAAATAGGTTTTGATGAAACACAAAATTAATTAAAACCTTGAATGCAAACAAAAAAAGAGATTGGACAGATTGAATCAAGACAAACGTGTGGATACACAAGGAAAGAATATGGGTATGACTAATGTTTCCCAGTTTAATTGAAACCCATCATGGAAATAGTTTAGCTGAATCAAAATTTGAATTTCAAATTTTGAGAATCAATTTAACAGATCTGGCATGTTTTAATCGATTGATTTATTGCAAGCCAATCAAGGAAAGATATGATACAATTAAGCAATCCTATCCCTTGATTTTTGAATGCATACCTGCAATATCTTGAGAAAATATTGTGCAGCATCACATCAACCCAAGTCGTGGCAAGAAAGGCAAGAAAATCAAAATAGCAACAGCTGGGCAGAAATCAAGGGCCTGAATTCTGCATATCCTGGCAGAACTTCCTGATTTGGTGGACGAGTGCTGAAGCTTATAAATAGCAGCCAAATTCAAGTAGAGAGAACACACAGAAAGGCATTACGAAATACAACATTTGAGCACTTATATTGAATTATTGTACTGAGTGTTGTTTTGTGATCAAAGATTGAGGTGAAAAATATTATTAAGGAGTAAACTTGGAGTTTGTGAGGTTAACTCCACCCAACCTTATACCAATGGGTTGGTCTACGCGATTGGAATCTCTAGAGTGAGGCAGCTTTGAGAGATAGTGCGAGTTCATCTTAATAATAAAAGTAGAGTGTTGTATCTTAGAGTTGAATAATTTCAGAGGGGGACCTAAGCCTGATTGAGGCCCAACGTCGTTAAAATATAGATGCGTTCAGTCTTTATTTAATTTCTGCATTTACTTTCGATTTGTTAGTTGAATTTTAATTTATTGCAATCACCCTATTCACCCCCCTCTATGGCGATTTGACTCTTCAAATCCTTTTCCTCCACCAGCCATGGCGTCAATGAACTAGTTTCGAGTTTGGTTTTTGTTTTTTCGATTTGAAGAAAAAATAGAAACAATTGCTGAGACGTTTCTCTCAGCCTAACTCTGATACCATAAAGAATTATAACAATGTTGAGTTGAGGAATTGTTGTTCCTGTTATTCTCATTCATGAAGTTGATCAAGCAGTACATATATACATTGCCGAGCACATGTCTAACCCTAGCTTCGCCTCCAAGCTATCCTAATTTGATACAACTAAGGAAACTAAGGAGCATAATATTTCTTGAGTACAACAATATCATAAGATATTATCATCACACAAATACAACCGCATCTGTAAAATTATCACAAAATATTATCGTATCTCCAATAGTTGCACACTTTTAAATCAACACAGATATAGAATTTTTTCGCTGTTAACAGTGTTGTCATTGTATTACACCAGCTAACATAGACCACATGGAGTTCATTCGGTCTAACTTTCTAGTTTTCAAGCAATAATTTCATACTGTATTTATTTGTCTTTTGGCTTTTGGAATTGAAGCATCTTTATACAATGAGAGCCTTTCAACATGTCAGAAATTTCAATCACCAGCCTATAGATAATATAATTCGTGTATCATGGGAAACCCAACTATCAAAGAATTGACTTAATTTCAAGCATTAATTATACATGTACTTGGTTAAGCAACTTTAATAATACACATCGTAAGGCATGTGGAATCTATTTCTTCTAAAAAAAATTTAATAGTTTTGTATTTTGGTTCATTAATTTTTCTGTAAGGTAGTGTCTGGTTGGGGGATGGTTTCACAGAAAATAATTTTTCAATTTTCCGTTATTTGGTATAGTAAAGGATGGAAAACTATTTTTCAAGAAAAATGATTTCTTTTTTAAAAAGAAAAAAAGTTAATTTTCTTCCTTCAACTATTTGACGATATGGTTAACTGAAATTTAGTTGCAAAATTTGATTTATATAGGTTGGATTGAAACTTGATTATCTGATAGGAAATATTAAAATAAACTTAAATCTGAATTTTGAGCTCAACGATTTGAATCAAAACTTGATCATCAGATGGTAAACTTAAAATAGGCTTAAATTTGGACTTTGATTTCTATATTCTTTCCTTCGGTCAACATTTTTTTCCACAACGACAATTCAATCGATATTGTTCGTTACTTAAACTTTTTCACCACTAGAAAAACTTCAACAATTTCGATTGAAACTTGATCATCGGATTGGAAAGATTAAAAAAGGTTCAAATCCAGATTTTGAGTACGACATTCTTTCATTTGGTCAATATTTTTCTTCGCCACGACAATTTAATCGACATTTTTTGCTGCTTAAACAATTTAGTTGATATTTTTCATTACTAAAATAATTTCAGCAGTTTATACCGAAACTTGATTATCCGAGAAGAACTGTTAAAAAAAACTCAAATATGAATTTTAAACTCAAAATTTCTTCATTTGGTCAGCATTTATATCTGCTACGACTGTTCAGTCGATATTTTTCGCCATTTATCGTCCCTGTTTTCCATGGTGAAGGCATACTTGCTATTGAATCACATGATCTTTCCCAACAAGCAACGCGGTCCGTTGTAAGATTTGGACGGAATTGTACTCTAACCATATATTATACCATTGAAGTTACAGTGTTGGTGAAACATATATGTAGAACTGTTTGATAAGCATATGGCTACATTTGGCTAGCATAAAATATAACACCATAAAACATGAACATTCACATACAACACGAAATTATCTCTCCTCCCTTCGCAGTTTGTAACATCATAAAAGACATTGATTATTGAAATACGTAACACAAAATACTGCAAAAAAGTTTCATGATATGACAATGTTACAATTTAAAGAAGGTAATGATATATAGACATGCAACTGAAATGTGGCTCTTTATTGGTTGATAAATAAATGTAGAAAATTTGACAAACCTTGATTTATAAGTAGCTAGTCATCATTCGAAAATGGAAGTTCAGTTAATTAAGCATAATCACACATCCCATAAATGCAGTATTGTCCATACAAGCACTTGTTGTTGCAACTCCCACAATGTCTCCTGTCATAGGCTAAATCCACACATTGGCCATTGCAACAACTATAGGTGTACTTGCACTTGTTGTGAAAAGCCCCACAGTGTTGCTTATTGGTGCTTAGATCAAAACACTTGTTCCCACAACATGTAGAGTTCACCCCATACTCTAGGTACGTAGCAAACCTCATAGTCCTTGTGGCAGTGGTCCACGGGCCTTAGGCTCCTCCCATGTTGGTGCTGGTTGGTGGTCTGGGTCAAGAATCGACTTACTCTCCTTGAAGGCAATAGAACTTGATTGGTATCTTCGATGTAACCTGTATGGGCATCTACGATCTTAACATGATCTGTACGTTTCTGATAGTTGGTACTAAGGGTAAACGCTACCATGATCAGTGCCATGGTGGTACCCAAGAGGACCTAAGAATCCTCCCCATCGTCGTTGCCATTGATCTTTTGGTCGATGTCAAATGGGGGGGGGGGGAGCGGAGGAGGAGGCGGTGGTGGTTGATTCAGTTTTGATGGTTGTTTTTTATGCTTAGGAATGATAGCTAGGGATGGGAGGTGAATGTGAGGAGGTGGTGGCTCTGAAGGAGTTTATGTATAGGAGGATAAAGGGGTAGAGTCATAGGAGAAATGGTGTAAAAAGGGGAATTGCACTGTCATCTTACGATGAGGCGAATACGCACATGGTATGAATGTGATTACCAAAGGCTAGTTTTTGGGGTGTGAATGGGTTCTCCATCTTATTTTAAATAACATGATTATAAAATTAATACTAAAAGACATATGATTTGTTAATAATGTTGTTATTGTATACTCTTTACCATTAATTTTGATTAAAAAATAATTAAAAAGTTGATTTTGCATTAGATTAGGAATTACGAAGTCTTATTAGTTTACTAAATAGAATTCGATAGAGTATGATTTTTTTTTTCATAGTTACATTTGATCCTCGTATATAAATTATACAATGCATAACTTAGTCATGTAATACTTCAATTTTAAAAATTATTGATAATTTGGGGGGTTTTTTACGTATCAATGATAATGCTAACACTATTTCTTTTTATGGGTATTTTAGAAAAAAATACAATATAAAAATGAAGGTTTTTATTGAACTTTTATTTACTAATTACAATCTATGGAAAATGCTTTATACTTTATTTTATGTTATGAATATGTTACAATGGTGTAAGTGGAGGAAAACAAAAAATGTGCATTTAATTACATATTAATTATAATAACCTAAAAATAACTTAATTTCTTTTAAAGTGTAACATTTATGATTGCACCAAAAAAAATACTAATATTTATGAAAGTAGTAAATTATTTAAGTTTGAAAATAATTTAGGAGACATTACTATTCCGATGAAATATTCTGACGGGAAATTGGTCCGTCCGAATCTCCGACGGAGTTTCGACGGATTTAGAAAAATTCGTTGGAATTCCAAAGGATTTTCTGACGGACCAATTTTTCGCCGGAATTCCAATGGAACTTCTGACGGAATTTTCGCCGGAAAATATTAAAAATTCAAAATTCAAAATCAAATTTTCTTTTGAATTTTCCAACGAAAATTGGATTCCGTCGGAGTTTTCGACGGAATATTCCGTCGGAAAATAAAAAATTTAAAACTTAAACATTTTTTTGCCCCGAGTTGGTGGAGAAAAAATTCAAAATTTTTTGAATATTCCAACAATCCGTCGGACATTCTCTTATAAAACTCACTATTCGCTTCATTTTTTCGTTGCTCATATCGTAAAATAGAGAGAGAGAGAGGGAGCACCACCACTTGCCATCGCCCCACGGCCGATTGCCGCTATCACCTCCTCTCGTTGTCATTCATTGTAACGCCCGAGATTTTATCCCCTTCATTAAGGCGTTTACGCTATTTTATAGCGTTATAAAATAGTATTTTCGATAAGAGCCAGATAATATCGACTTGCATGTTTAAGTACTGTTTTTATTGAGGAGAATAGTATTCTTACTTTATTGTTATTGAGGATTTGTATCGGGCATTACACTGAGTAGATTCCCGAATTGGGTTGGACTGGTAAGCATTGGGATTAGTCCTGTAATTTATTAAATCGAACATTGAGAATAAATTATGAATGGACAAGTGGATAAGCTCGTATTATTACGATGTGACGAGGTAATTATCCAAAACAAAAGAAAAAGGAAAAAAAGAAAAAAAAATATCAAAAGGGGGCCGAAGCCCCCGATTTTATTTGGAAAAAGAAGGTCGCAACAGCAAGGGGGGGCACCTCGGTGAACTCCAGGCCCCAACCCCGTCGAGCGAAAATCAGAGGGAATAAGGGGGTCGGCCGGCTGGCCGGCGCTTGGCCACCGTCGCACCGATGAGGCCTGTAACACCCCCAACCCTAAGGCCAGGAGTGTTACCTTTTGGTTCTTAAATCCTGGGACAAAACGGACAGAATTTTTCCTAAAAATTGACCATTTTCCCAAGCTTACAGCCTTACAATTAATTCCCTACACTGAAAATAACAGTAAAACTAACTAACGGCCACCCGCCGGAGTTCACAGCTTAACGGGCTACCCACCTGGAGCACCACAATCAATGCAGTTCAGTGTTTAAACAAATGAACAACGAAGGGTACAGCCCTGGCAACTTAGATGGTGGCTCATACGGCCATACAGAGCGACTCTAAATGATATGCAAACCAAGCACACAAGAACTTAATTTACAATCATTACATTATAATACACTTTGAAACTCACGTATAAGCACATCACTTTACTTCTAGCATAGCAATGACTTCATTTCGGCTTACTTCAGGAACCTGGAGGGCAACAATGACAAATAGAATGAGCGAACATCATACAGTGGATAACCCCCTCCCTAAAAGATTATTTTCAATACAATAATAACTTACGACCGTCGTTCATAATTTTTCGACTTTTGAAAGGCTCACCTATCGTACAATATATTTTCCCCTCACAATGCAAGAGAAATTAACATTTGTACCAACAGCTTAAATTTAAGAGTAGTTATACCCGATGAACTTTCCATAAGTCAGTCATATGAACTCATAAGCTTAATAACACCATGGGGTTTAACCCATGAACACTCTCGCTGAAATCTCTGTACAAAAGGCTCATCCATTACTAAAACCTTATACGTAATGCTTAATACATTAGCGAAGCTGGTGTTAGTTCATATAATGTAAATCGTACATATTCGTTAAGATGTCGTTAAAGATGCCGTCAGGTAGTAAGCTATATGAAGTTAGCAGTGCCAATAAAAGAACCATCATGTTCCATGTGATACAATCCTTACTATACCACACAGTAGCTGGTCATATGCAAGAATAGATTTCTGTGAGAAAACATAGAACGATAACCATAAAATGAGGCATATAACTACGTCATGTGATTGGTAAACTATTTACTATTAATGTGGCAAAATGACCTTTAAACCTCACATGCTTGTTTGTTTAAAATATATCGTTTCGTAAGCCATCATAGGAATTGGGAGTCTCCTTTGACCACGTTTCTCTTGACTCTACTACATATTAACAGAGTTATGAAACATGTAACTTCAACTTATGCCTATTGGCAAAATTATGAACATTGAACTTTGAATCCTCTCCTTACTGGTAGAGAAATGAAATACTGAGTTTTATCTCTGCCTTCTAGCAGAGAAATGAAATACTGAGCTTTGAATTCCCTGCCTACTGGCAGAGAAATGAAATACTGAGCAGAAATGAAAGACTGAGCTTTGAATTCCTTGCCTACTGTCAGAGAAATGAAATATTGGGCTTTGTCTCTGCCTTCTAGCAGAGAAATGAAATACTGAATTTTGAATTCCCTGCCTACTGGTAGAGAAATGAAATACTGGGCTTTGTTTTTGCCTTCCAGCAGAGAAATGAAATACTGAGCTTTGAATTCCCTGCCTACTGACAGAGAAATGAAATATTGAGTTTTGTCTCTGCCTTCTGGCAGAGAAATGAAATACTGAGCTTTGAAATCTCTGCCAAATAATGAGCTTTGAAACATATAAGTTGAAGTTACATGTAGACTTCTAGGGAGGTACTGGGTTGATTAGGCTAAAACTGCAAATAACCTTTAAAGATCCCTTGTCCCTCGACCTATTTACTGGTCACCTGACTCACTCAGTTGGTCAATCCGATGGTCTAAGGTTATTTCATCACCAATGACTTGTCGATGGAAACAGGCGACCAATAAAACAATTAGGAACACTTAGCAATCATGTAAATAAGCATTCATGAACCTTGACTATAATATACCATTGAGAAACAATCGATACGCTGTATACAATCGATAATCATTATACAAACAATAAACATCGTATACTCGATAAACTTTATATAATCGATAAACATGCATAATCAATGAGCGTCATATAATCAATAGACTTTAAGTAAGTATATATATAATCGATGAACATTATATATAATCGATAAATATGCATAATCAATGAGCGTTATATAATCAATAGACTTTATAGAAACAGTGAGCATGTATAATCGATGAATATTATATATTCAATGACAACGTTATAAACCGGCGATGAACATTATATATTCAATTAACTTTATAAACCGAAGCCCTCATATAATCAATAAATCTCTTAGCATCGATAATTTATCTATGTATATATTCGATAAACTTATGTATAAATTTCATATAATCGATGAGCTATGTAATCGCTATGTAATCGATAAACTTGACATACTCAATAAATTTGATATCAATGAAGTATATAATCGATAAACTGCATATAAATTCGATAACTTCACATAATCGACAATCGACATATAATCGATAAACTATATATATATAAACGATAAACTTTAATTCAATACGACTAACATATATATATATATATGGTATCGTTCAATTTACGCTACAATTTTCTCAAATCACTGATAACTAGTTCGAATTCAACCTGAACGAACTATAATCAATAATCAATAACCATAGGTAGGAGGAAGAGGAAACCCACCTCGAATCCAAGCTAAAGGACCTGTTTTAGGGTTTGATTCGGGTTGGTTCGGCGTGGGTTCGGTTCCCCTTTGCTGCCCTGCTACTGCTTCCTTTCCCTCTGCTCCTCTTGTCGTCTCTGCTCGCCGCCGGCAACCCCGGGAGGAGCCGCCGAGGAGACGCACGCGACCTCCTCCCGCCGATCATTCTCTCCCTCTCTTGCCGACTCTGCCCCCGACTTGGGCGTCGACCGGCCGTGCGTCGGCTGGTCGCCGGTGACGCCACCGGTGCCTTCCTCACCCTCTCTTGGCGTGTGTATGCGTGGCACAGAGCAGGGGGTCGAGAACCCCCTCCCTCCTTCATGACCCTTCTCTGCCCCCTTTTCAAAAAGTTTTTATTTATTATTTTTTTTTCTTTGCTTATTTAGCCACTGATAAAAACTCTAACCCGCTATACCGTAAATTCAATTCCCGACCTCCATTCTCAAACCGTAACCACTACTATAATCACCGGTCAATTTATTCGCCTTTGGATTATATTAAGGTTAGATTCAATAAATTGCAGGATCATTCCCAAGGTTCGACTTTCTAGTCGTATTTGGGAATCCGCTCAATGCGATATCCAATAATAACCCTTAATACCAATAAAACTAATAATAATGAGGTAATGATATTCTTTTCAATAGAATTAGCACTCGGGCAGGCTACATCGATATTAGTTCAATTTATAACTATATAAATCGACTTAACAAAGTGAATAAAATCCCGGGTGTTACAAGGCCACCCCTCACCCCCAGCACCGCGACCCCAGTTAGCGAGCGAGAGAGGTTGAGCGAGAGCGTGAACGAGCGAGAAGGCGGGGGCACCGAAGGGTCCGGCCAGATGCTGGTTAGGGCCTAGGTCGGCGGCGAGGTGTCGGTGGGCTCGAGTCCGGTGACCAGCGAGGCCCTTGCGAACCAAGGGCTCGAGAGCTAGGGTTTCGGGCTTCGGGAGTTCGAATTCTACCACAAAACCAAACCCTAGAATGGGTCCTTTAGCTTGGATTCGAGGTGGGTTTCCCCTTCCTCCTAATTGTTGTTAATTTTGATGAAATTTTATCGATTATAGTTCGTTCAGCTTGAATTGAAATTGATTATAGTAACTTGAGGAAACTGACGAAACTGTAGCGTAAACTGAACAATGCCTAGTGTATATATATCTTAACCGTATTGAGCAAAAGTTTATCGATTATATGAAATTTATTCGATGATATATAGTTTATTGAAACTATATTGAATTATAATTGGTTATATGAGATTATGAGGGTTACTCAATTATATAACGTTTATCGATTTATATGAAAATTAGTGATTATCGATTTATATGAAATTTAATGATTCTCGATTTATATGAAATTTAGTGATTTATCGAGTTATATGAAGTTTAGTGATTTATCGAGTTATATGGAGTTTAGCGATTTATCGATTATACGAAGTTTCTCGATTATATAGAGTTCCCGATTATAAGAAGCTTATTGATTATACAAGGTTTGTCGATTACAAGAAGATTATTCATTATATATTTGATTATATGAAATTTATCGATTGTATATGTTTATCGAATTATATGTGACTTATCGACTATATGATAAAATATAAAGTTTACCGATTACATGAAGTTTATCGAGTGTTGCAATTTATTAATGATGCGTATATATATTACAGTAATGTTGACATTAATTGCAATCGTTTGGGTTGCGTTATAGTTGGGGAATTGGTTAATGATATGATTTCATGACGTGACCATACGTGCTATGTGAAATCCTTTTCCCTTGAATCAATGAATGCATGGGATGACATTGGTTTCAAAGTGTTTCTAAATGTTTATCGGTTGCCTATTTTAATTGACAAGTCATAGGTCATAAAATAATCTTAAATCGTCGGACTGCTCAACTAATTGAAGCAGGCGGCCAGTTAACAGGTCTAGGAATTCTTTTAAGAAAGGGCTCAAGTAGTAAAAAGCCAATTACGTCGTATCCATTATTATGGTCTACTTAGGCAACCCAGTATCCTTTATTAAAGTTGTTATAAGAAATTCAAAGCCCAATGTTCATTGTTCTGCCAGAAGGCAGAAATTCAAGTTCAGTGATCCAATGTTATGCCAGAAGGCAGAAGTTCAAGGTTCAATGTTCATTGTTATGCCAGAAGGCAGAAATTCAAGTTTAGTGATCTAGCGTTATGTCAAGTGGCAGAAATTCAAGGTTCAATGTTCATTGTTCATTGTTCTGCCAGAAGGCAAAAATTCAAGTTTAGTGATTCAACGTTATGCCAGAAGGCAGAGAATGCAATGTTCAGTGATTTGGTGATTTAAAGTTCAAAGTTTCATAGTTCAGTCAATAGGCATAAGCTCAAAGTAATGTCTCGTAGTTCGGTCAATAGGAAGAAAACTCAAAACGCATATGTCCTATAGTTCTGCCAATCGGCAGTAGAATCGCAGTCATGTGTTATAAGTCCGTTAACTGGTAGCAAAACCAGGCCAAGGGGGACTTCCAGTGCATATGATGGTTTATAAAGCATCATACTTCTAATAAACAAACATGTGATTTAAAGCAGGGTCCAGTGAAATTCAAAGGTTATATTGTTATATTATTGGTTCACTACCCACATGACATGGTTATATGTTCTATTTTATGATTATTGTTCTACGTCGTATCAAAGACACATGTTCATGCATGTAGGCTGTTGCTATATGGAATAGTAAAATCAATAAATATTTAGCGTAATGTCAGTGTCCAATGTTTAAGGTTCAATGCTGAATGTTTAATAATCACATCCACTGGGTGTTGTTCACAGTTTTTACGAATTCACAGTTCATACAAATTTAATGTTCCATGGCCAATGTTCAAGGTGTAATGTCTAATGTCCAATATTCATGATTTATTGTTCCATGTGCAAAGGTTAATATTCAGTATTCAATGTGTATTGTTCAATGTGAAATGTTAACATTCAATGCGTTTTAATGACTCTGCACGTTATAGATTATATGAAATGAAACAAGCCTCAAGGACGTAATATCCATATGTATAAAGTTTAGCAATTGGCCCAAATACTATTACTCTTGCATTATGGTTTGAATACGTTGCAAGGTAAGTGAGTTTCTTCAAGGGAAGGAATTACAAAGGACTTTTGTAAGTATTATTGTATTTTAAGTATTGTTGAGAGAGGGGGATTATCCACTGAGCGATTGTTGCTCATTCCCATCCATTATTGTTGTTCCCTTCCCAGGTTTATGAAATATCAGGTAAAAGTCTCTCCAAGTAAGCCGAGATGGGGTCATTGCTGTCCTAAGAATAAAGCGGTGTGCTTGTATGTGAGCTGCAAGTTGTATTGTGATGTATGGCTTATTGTTATGTAATTTAAGTCCTTGTGTGCATGTGCTGCATATCATCTAGAGTCGCTTCGTACGGCCATGTGAGCAGATCATCGCTTCACTAAGGTTGTTTATAGTTGGGATGTAACCCCAGTACTCTGGACGTGCAGTCCATGGAGTTGTACTTTTATTATTTCATTGATTTAGGATTGAACTGCGCTGGTTGATATGCTCCGGGTGGGTCGCCCGTAGAGCCGTGAAACTCCGGTGGGTAGCCGTTGAGTTGGTTTTATTATTGCCCTAAATTGCAGGGAATTTAATGTAAGGCTTTAAGCCTGGGAAACGGTCAGTTTCAAGGGGAAACTCTGTCCGTTTCGTCCCAAAATTTTAAGGAAAAAAAAAGAAAGGTACAACATCAACACTCCTAGCCTAAGGGTTGGGGGTGTTACATTCATCGTCAAATTTTTGATAAGGTTTTCTCATATGTAATTTGTATACATTTATTGTTAATTAAGTACATACATTGAATTTAATAATTTGTATAATTGGTTTGTGTATATATAACTATGCAAATTTAATAGTTTATATAGTTAGTTTGTTACACTGATGTTAGTTTGCTAGGATGACAATTTACTCTCAATTTTGTACTTTGTTGTTAAATATTATAATTTTTAATTAATGAAGTATAATTTAATGATAATATCAATTTAATGTCAATTATGAGAATTTATTGTATATTAGATACATTGAAAAATATTTTTATAGTTCGGTATTATATTTTTTATTTTTTAAATAAATTTTAAAAATTCCGACAGAATTTCCGACGGAATCCGACGGGTTCCAACAGAATTCGACGGAATCCGGGAAAGAAAATTTTCTGAAATTTTCTTCGCGAAGTTTTGTTTGCATTCGACAGATGAGTCCGTCAACCCCCCAATTTTGTTGGAATTCCGTCGGAGAAGCAGTCCGACGGAGTTACTATTTCCGTCGGAACGCCTTCCCGACCCTCCTTATTTCGACAGGCGCAATTGGCCAAAATTTCTATCGGAAAACTCATTTTTCGACGGAAAATAATGTTGCTTTTTCCGTAGGAAAATCTGTTGGGAAAAGTTGATTTTTCAATAGAACCAAACCTCCAAAATTTTATTATATATATGGGTCTTCGTTAGTACATTCTTATATATATGTATGTATGTGTGTGTGTGTGTGT
>JACYFF010031959.1:92834080-92857832 GCA_017589665.1 Selenicereus undatus
AACACATTAACACATATATATATAAGGAAAGGAGGTTCAGGTGTTAATGTGTTATATATATATATATATAATTTGTTGTGTATTTACTATTTATTAAACCAAAAAAAAAAAAAACACATAATGAGCCAACGGAGTGAAAAAAAGAAAAGGAAAATAAAATTACTTACCTTACCACGGGCCAATCTTGCTTGTTTGGTGAAATTGACAAAGCTTTCTGCTCGGAAAAGGGGATCTTCATCTTCTGCCCAGAAGAAGAAACCTGTCCTCTCTCTCTCCTAGGGTTTCTGCTCTCTCTCCCCTCAAAGTTCAAACCCACCATCTCCGAGACCTCTGCCTCCCCTCTCTCTCTGTACATCATATCTCTCTGACAATGGATCCGGAGCTCGAGGTAGTCGGACGCCATGCTATGCTCTTCGACGACGACGCCAGTGCGGTGTTTGTGAACTCCAATGAAGCCCTTGTTGAATGGAATTCGCTCTTCATCGATCGATACGATGTTCGCCACCTTCTCTCTAATCCTCCCGCTTCGTTTCGGAGGCTCCACCATCCTTCGTCGCATCCTGCCGATTCTCATCTTGAATCCGAGCTCGATCTCGAGCGCTACGCCGACCTTCCATCTTGTTCTGATCAGCCTGGTATGTGCTGTTTTTGCCTATGATGAATTGCAGTTCAAGTTTTCTCTAATTCAGTTTAATTCCTGTGAAGTTAGGGTTGTGGTGGATTTGATTGATGTGTTAATTATGTTATTAGTTGTTTTTAGAATTTGGGTGGTAGGAAATGTGAAATATTTTATGGAGATTAGATGATTAGCTGCTTGAGTTGGTGAAATCTACTATTGGAGAAAATCACGAAGTTGGTTGCTTGTTTGGATTTATGAGGGTATTTTCAGACGAGGGCATGGGTACAGAGGCTATTGCTATTAGAGACTATATTAAAAACTTTATAGTGGTTACTACTCGAAAGAAAAGAAATAGAGCACAGTTTCATGAAGGAATTTTCTGTAGTTTGCTGTAATACAAACTGAAGAAATTGGCACAAAGTGACTCTTTCTGCTGCTTGAAAGATGAATTTGAGGACATAGGTATGATGTTCAAAACAGGCTTTAGTTGGGCTAGTTGTAGCAGTGCTAGTGGTTTGCATGCATGTACACCTATTGATGGTAGAGGAGTTCAGGAAGTTGGCGATTTGGCTTTGGCTTTCTGTCCTTTTGTACAGCCATGGGGTGGAATTATCATTGGTGTTATTCTTTCAATAAAGACTTTAGTATGCTATGTACGCCTCAGTGAGGATTTGATGGACCTGTGCATCGTCCTTAACTACTAGAAGTCTCATTGTTTCTTTGTGGCTTGTGCATTTCTCTTCAATGTGTTGGTTCTTTTATGGGGCAGGGTGCTGAGGACACCCCCCCCCCCCACCAAAAAAAAATGGCTAAGGATGTTTATGTTCTATAGTCATGGGCCACTTTGATCTGGTGCATCTTCGAGCATTCGTAAATGTTCTTTCACAAACAGGACATCGTTGACCTAATATATGGACTTCGTGTGTGTGATTAACAGCTGACTTTTGATAAGGACGGCGTTTTGGGAATCAATCTAATGCTTACACTAGTTTTCATAAAAGTTTTTTGCTTTGTTCTTGTTATCTATTCTATGTCTCTTTGCAATAAATTTCCATATTTGCAGGAAAGATTTCTTATTTACAACAGATTGATCTCTCGAAAGAACAAGTAAGGGTATTTTTGCCTTCACCCTAGTAGTAGCGATAAAACTCAATTTCTTGAGTATCTCCTTCATGAAGCTTTTTGGCAGTAATCTTAAGCATGACATCTGAAGGGCATTGGACTGTCAGAATGTTTAATATTGAATTTCTCTCCTCTCATTAGAAGAAGAAACTGAAACGGAGACAAGGGATGCTGCTGGATTTCGTGCTGTGCCTTTCTCATATGGAAACTCTGCCGACTCTGTGGAGCAGAAAAATTCTGAGTTGGCTGTTGAGACATCTGTTTTCCATCCGCCATTTCCTGTGCCTGAAAGCCTACTTCAAAACCTGGTAAGTTAATGCCTTTTTAATGCCCCCTGTTCGTTATAAATTGAATAAAGTTCTGGAAACTTGATGCTGAATCGTTTGTTTCTTTATAATGAGCTGATGTCGCAAATGGTATTTGTCCAAGGTACGTATGATATTCTAAGGCTTACTATGTCTAAGTTTTCAGATGCTTGGAGCAGGACGGGCTTCTTGTGACTTAAGGTTGCCATTCAGGGGCACCTTGTTCTCTTTTGATCTCATGACAGATGGACCGTGCAGGTGGGATTAGGACAATAGAGTTCATTACTGTAACGGGAAATTCACATCTTCATAGTCACTTGGAGCATATGGAATGAAATGTTTCCTCATAGAGTGTTGATGTTTTATCATTTTAAGTTAAAGACTGTCAAGATCTATGTGAGATACTGCATATCATGCTTCTTTGGTTTAATAGTTCTAGCTCATTTAGGATATTCTGTTCTATTTTAGCACTTATTGATATCAATTTTTGTTCTTGTTTTGTACTTTACAGCCTCCTACGGAAAAATTGCATCAAATTATGGCAAGAACTGCAATGTTTGTCAGTAAACATGGTGGCCAGTCTGAAATTGTTCTGAGAGTCAAACAGGGAGATAACCCTACGTTTGGGTTCTTGATGCCACACCATCATCTCCATCCATATTTCAGATATCTTGTTGACCGCCCAGAACTTCTGAAGCCCGATGGTGATGGAAAATCCCTGGATGGGAAGAATAATGACAACCAGACCAGCGGAGCACTTTCCCTGCTTGGCTCTCTTTATGGATCAGGCGAAGATGAGGATGGTGCGGCTGAGGTGCCCAGAGAATCTGAGCAAGTAGGTTCTGCTGAAACTTCTTCAGCTGGTGGTGGGATGTCTAAGTCACATCACTCAGGGCAGACAGCTGTTGTGGCTCAGAAGGATGAGATTATTTCGAAACATCCACATTCTTCTAAAGCAAAGGCAACTGCACTGAATAAAAATCGTATCACTAGTATCAAGCCTGCACTACCTTATGCTGTCAAAAAGGACGGAGAAGTCCGGGGTTCCACCAGTCGTGACATAGACAAATCAAAAGCTTCTGGTTTGTTTCCCATTTCCAAAGCTGAAACATTGATTGTGGACCCTCCATCTGAGGTAAAGAGGTTGGTTGATCGGATAGTTGAGATCATCTTGAAGAATGGCAAGGACTTTGAGGCAGTACTTGTTGAGCAGGATAAAAAGCATGGGAAGTTTCCTTTCCTTCTGCCATCCAATCAGTATCATGCATACTATCTAAAAGTTCTGAAGAAGGCTCAAGAGGTTTGCTTCTTAACTGTATATGATGCCTGCTTTCTTGCCAAATATTTGCAATGGTTTTTGCTACATGGCCTTCAAGTTCTGTTTACAGTGAAGCTAAGGTAGACTTATAGCACATAGCAATCACATAGGACTTTTTTTGCATGTCTGCATGTTATTAGAGAATTATTGTTGAACTGTAATTGGAAAGTTTTGCCAAGCTTTTGCTGCTTAGATGAATAGTTGGTGGGTTCTAAGTGTTGTTGGTGTTCAGGTTCTCTTGTGGGAGATGGTGCCAAGTGTGTTGGAGAACATTTCATTACCTGTGTGTTTGATGTGCTTGTGATCTTTTGCTTTATTTACATGGAGAATGACTTCTTGTGGATTCATACATACTGCATATCAAGAAAAGCATGATTTGCCCCAATTATACCATATAGTAGTGGGCAAATCCGAACTATTGTAAGGATTCGCTTGCGATGTTACTAGTGCATCTAACTTTTGTTGAACAAAATTAGCCCCCCCTCCCCCCGAGTCCGTGTTGGGCGTTGGGGTTGTCAAGGGTTCAAGCTGCCCTAGCTCATGTTTGACATTTCATGACTATACAATGTTTATCAGAACGTCCCTTAAGGTTTCGACTTTTAGTATATATTTTGGTATTTGCTGCACATCCTTCAATGTCTTCATTGAATTGTGATATTATCCTGTTCTTCACTGTACTGTTATTGTGCCTCTCGCTGTTCTGGCTAATATTTTATCTGCTGATCTCTTTTGTTTTTTTTGCAGTCAAGATTGAGCAGTAAGAGCTTTAGTTCTGAGAAAGATGGTTCATCGTGGCACGAATTAGATAGGAGAAGTGCTTCGGTGAAGGAAAGTGATTTTCCATCATCGGTTACTGCATCCCATGAGTTGCCACTTGAATATGATGATGATAGAAAAGAGAAGTTCAAAATGGTACTTGGCAAATCCAAAAAGGATTTGCTGGATCTGCATCCTAAAGACACACAGCACCAGCCTGCAGTACAAGTGGATGCAGCCGCAGCAGCTGCTATACTTCAGGTTGCTACAAGAGGCATTAAAAAGCCTTATTTAGACATTTTCTCCAAGTCCTCTTCGAATGGAGCAAATCATGGTTTGAGCAGTGAGGCCGGACAGGCTTCTAGTAGTCGTCAATCATCACAGCTTCAAAATTCAGCCCAAAAGCCACAGGAGAATGGAAAGCCCAGTGTTACAGTTCCTGTTGCTAAGGAGATTGCAAAAACGGCTGCTCTTGCAGCTGCGAGTGAGGCTGATTCCTCTGAAGCAGGGCTGACGAGGGAGCAGAAACTCAAGGCTGAAAGATTAAGACGGGCAAAAATGTTTGCAGCCATGATCAAGAGCAGTGTTGCACCGCTAGGGAAGGAACCTCTGCGTGCCTTATCGGTGGACCTGCCTGGGTCTGGGATTTCTGGTTCAGCCACCAAACCGGTCAATGAAGAAGGAAAAGACAGAGAAGGAAGCTATATTCAAGCGGAGGGTGTGACTTCGGATAGAATAGAAAAGTCCAGGAGGAATTCTTCTTCTGATGAAAACGAACTTAAATCAAGGAAGAGGCGCCACTATAGGTCTAGAAAACATGATGATAGTGGAGGGGAGGAGGATGAGGGGAAGAGAGGGAAAGATGATGATGAAGAAAAAGAAGAGGAAGAAAGTAGGCATTCTAGAAAGAAGCATAGATCCCATCATTCTTCACGGCACCATAGAGACAAAAGCGACGATAGACATAGGCATGGAAGAAAACATTCTTCAAAGAGCAAAGAAAACCGGCTTCGCCATAAGCATGAGAGCTCTTCTGAAGACGATGATGATTATGGGCATCATCATCGGCGTAAGCATGATGTGTCTTCTTCAGAAGACGAGCACAGGCACCATAAGCGGAGGCATAAGCATGATAGTTCTGAAGATGAGCGGAAGCACCATAAGAGGAGGCACAAGGAGTCTCAGAAAGACAAGCAGAGGCATGAGGGGAAATCTAGAAAGGAAGAGGAGTCTTACAGTGAAGAAGTGGAGCTGGAGGAAGGAGAGATCAGGGCCAAATCCTCAGATCAGTCTCTATCAACCGCAGGAGATCGTGCTTATAGAGAAGCCTCTGTGGAGGGTTCAAAGTCATCCAACCAGGAAGCCAGGACTCCATCCTTGCCTCCTGAAACTGCTGAGGTTCCTGATGACCTTAGAGCCAAAATTAGGGCAATGTTGCTGGCAACCATGTAACTTCCTTTTTGTTCAACTTCTGGTCACTTGTATTTATTTTCTGAGAAATTTATTCTTGCACTTAATGAAATTTTCCCATTTTGGGAGGAAATCTTTGTCTGCCAATGTCTGCTTCAGTTTCGCAGCAAGGTGTGACAGATTTATAGCTATAATGGACGGTAGGAAAGGGAACGGTTAGTTAGAGATTTACCTAAGCCAATTTTGAGTATATCTATCTATATGATAATTATATTTGAAAATGTTATTTTGTTATTTGCTATATATTTTATTATTATGAATTGAAATTTATATATTCGAATAATTTAATCTTGGATAGATTAAACTTAAATAATACACAATATCAAATATTACTACAAAAAGCTAATGATATGGTGTAAAATTTTCAAACTCTCGAATAGTTATGTTATTTTCACAAACAACTATTTGAAAAAGCTAATGAAAATAGCCTTTTAAGAAAGAGCTATTTAGGTCCAAACAACTATTTCAAACAACTCTTCAACCAAACACCAATTTAACTATTTTGACTAGTCAAAACAACGAAAATCTCCTAAAGAACTCTTTTTATCGAAAAAGCTCTTGCAACCAAACAAACCCCAATGTATATTTGGCGTATACTTATTTTTTAATATAGATTTTTCTATGTGATTTATGGAAGCATATATTATAAGCTTCACTCTATCCCATATAATTGTAGAAGTCGATCTTTGATCTTTAATAATCTCTGCAAAGATTTTTCTTTAAGTTAGTGTTTAATTTGGGGGAAATAATATCTCAAAAAATAATGTTTCAATTTTTCATCATTTCATGAAATATGATACATAAATTAATTTAAAAAAAAAATCAATTTTATCGCTATAGAAAAATTAATTTCTATTTAAAAAAAGAAAGTTGATTTTCCTTCTTTTACTTAACTTAAATTTTTATTGTATTTTTTCTTTGTAATAGCTTAATTAGGTATTTTCTCTCTCCCCACAAATCCTAACTAGCTACTTTGCTATCTCCCCTGTACTGTAGTACTCCAATTATTTGGCGCAATTATCTAATTAGTTATTTTATCTCTTTTTTCATATCCTAATGAACTACTTATTTCTCTGTTTCATGCAATGGTGAATTAGCTAGTTTCTCTCTTCTCCCAAGATTCATGTTGCTGCTTTTTATCTTTTCTCTAATTGTTCAATTAGTTACTTTGTTTATCTTTTCTTAAATCCCAACTATTATTCTCTGATATTCAATGGGCAAATTAGTGATTTTCTCCCCCTCCTCAAGTGTTAACTTAATTACTTTAATTATCTCGCTCCTACAACAAAAAAAATTTGGGTGAGACCGTCTCACATAACAGTTAGTGTGAGACAGATTTCTTGAGGGTTTATTATTTTTTTTTAAGGTTGTTCAGTGACTAATAACATGTTTTATAGTATTTTTTTAATTCAAGAGTGACTAATAATTTATGTAGTGGTGAGTCAGTGGCTTTTATTACAATCATCCCTAAATGCACTATGGGTCACCCCAATTATTATTAAAAGTCATTAGTAAAAAAACGTCCGTTTCATAATATGTCCTTTGTGAGACGGTCATACACAAGACTTACTGTTTCCAGTGGGGGGTGTAACCGAGTCGAGCTAAGCTTGGTCAAACCGAGTGTGAGCTGAGCTTTGATCGAGCCCAACTCGAGCTTTCACAATGGATTTTTTAATTTATAATTCAGATATTTACACAACTTAAGTTGAAAATTATTGAAAATTTTTTTACTTTAAAATACTAAAACCCCAATTTAAAGAAAAATTATGAAGTATATGCTTTAATATTGAACTATGGACATCTAAAATAATACAAACTATATGTATACCAATAAAACATTTGTTATTCCCCATTCAAAATACCTAAACGAGCTTGTCCGAGCTGAGTTGAGCTGAACCTAGCTAGATTCGGGTTCAGCTTGATAGATATCTAAGTCGAGTTTGAGCCGAACCGAACTTTGGTCAAATCGAGCTCAAATAGAGCCCAAGAACTCCTTACAGCTCTAGCTTCCACAATAGCCCACTTACCTAAAAATTCCACCATGACTTCGTTCCTCCTAGCCCCCATTTTGAAACCATATGCAGCGCTCTACTACCGGCCTCTTTGAAACCACATGCGGCGCTCTGCTGCCAGCCTATTTGAAACCTCTCTACTTTTCATCGTTAAATGATACTTGAAATAGGTGGTAACTCGTTTGTTTCTGTTTAAATGATACTTTTCATCGTTAAACCAAGTAGTGCATTGGTTGAAGAAGTCTAAACGGTCAGGCATCCTGCTTAAATTAGACTCCGAAAAAGCATATGACACAATCGACTGGGAGAGCCTGGATCTAGTTCTTCGAGAGATGAAATTTGGGCCCAAATGGTGTTCATGGATCCGCTCATGCATAACATCAGCTACCATCTCATTGCTCTATAACAGTGCACCATGTAAACCGTTCAAGATGGGGAGAGGATTACGACAGAGGGATCCACTTTCGCCTTTTCTATTTGTAATAATGGCTGAGGTGCTAAATAGGTTGTTGATTCGAGCAACACAAGTAGGACTCTTCAAAGGGCTGGATGTGGGTGCAATCCTATCACAATCTCACATTTGCAATTTGCAGACGATACTTTAGTGTTCTATGAAGCCAATAAGAGCCATCTCTGGAACATCAAAAAAATCTTGCTTAGCTTCCAAGCCTTCTTAGGACTCGTAGTTAATTATAGCAAGTCAGGTCTGATTGTACTCGGCAAGGATGATGTTTGGGCTCGGGATGTGGCGGCAACAATTGAATGTACTCTCGTCACACTCCCAATTACTTATCTTGGCATCCCCCTTGGTGCAAATATGAAGAGAGTGTCATCATGGCAGTGTATAATTGATAAGATTCAGAAAAGATTAAGCTCGTGGAAACAAAGTTGCTTATCTCGTGCAGGGAGATTGATTCTCATTAAGGCTGTGCTAAATAGCCTTCCCATTTACTAACTCTCCATCTTCAGGGTGCCGAAGAAAGTTGCAAGTGAAGTTATTAAAATACAAAGGAGGTTCTTATGGGGTGGAGAAAAGGAAGGAAGGTTCTCGGCATTAGTCAAGTGGGAAGTTATTCAAAAACCAAAATGGGCAGGGGGTCTGGGGGTGGGAGATCTGATGCTTCAAAATGCTGCTCTATTGTTCAAATGGTGGAGGAGATTTTCAACCGAGGAAGGAGCCTTCTGGCGAAAGGTGATCACTTCCATTCACAACAAAGACTTTGCTTTTATGCCATCTTTAGCACTCACCCAGGTACCAGGGACATGGAGGGACATAAGGAGTATTGCACGTGAACAACTCCCCATTGCTTTGACTTTCCTTAAGCACATAAAAATGCAGCTGGGATGTGGTTCAAAGATAAGATTTTGGGAAGATCGGTGGGTACATGACATCCAGGACATCACATTACTTAGCAGATTCCCAAATCTATACAACATTTCAAACCAAAAAAATGAGTTGGTTGCCAATATGGGCTGGTTTGAAGGAGAATCATGGAGATGCACCCTTACCTGGAGACAACACTTCAACCAGGACGAGGTGTACCAAGTAGAGGCTGCTGAGCTATCACTGTCCAAGACTTGAAGCTACTGACCAGATCCTATGGGGAACAAAGCATGAGTACTCGCCCAAAGACTTATCCGTCAAAATCCACGAAGTAACTTACCAAGGTGCATTCGTGGACAACTTGGTTGCCTTAGTGTGGATGAATCTAACTCCACCCAAAGTTGAGTTCTTTATGTGGCTGGCTTTGCTTGGTAAATTGAACACAAAAGATATGCTTCTCAAGAAAGGCATCCTCCCAGTGCAGGAAAATAGTTGCACCTTCTGTCAATCTAGTTCTGAGGACTTGAGCCACCTGCTTGTCCTCTGTCCAATTTCTTGGCATATTTGGACTAGTCTCGCTAGTGATCTTGGGCATGTCATCTCTAGGCTAGAAAGCTTTAGAACTTTCTATGAAACGTGGATATCCATAAGGTTCAAAAATCAGACTCGGCGGAAGTTGTGGGTCACAACGTTCTATGCGGCAGCTTGGAGTCTCTGGATGACAAGGAATAGTATGGTATTTGATCACCAAGAACTGGATAGTGTTGCCTTATGTTACACTATTAGATGGAGGGTGGGATTGTGGACCAAAGCCAGGCAAGAAGAATTGGCTTACACCCCAGCGGAATTGGCGCGAAACTTTAGTTCTATCCCTGTTATCTTTTCATAACTAAGTATGAACTTGTGTTGGATTGGGTGTGGGGTGACCTTAGTTTCAGTCGCTATTGTTGAATTGAGTTGATTGTGTTTGCTTATTATTGCCAATGGCACTATTAATCGAAAAAAAACTTGTTTGTTTCTGTTCAAAGGTGGTTTAGTTTGATCTATCAAGTCTAAACCCTAAGGTGGATCATTCATTTTAATTTTTAGGAAGTCTAAGTCTCTAGTCGATGGCCCTGTTTGGCAAATAACTGTTAGCTGTTAGCTATTTGTATTAGCTATTAGTTGTTCAAGTTAGCTATTTATATTAGCTATTTAAATTAGTTGTTTGTTGAAAAATTATTTGGTAAAATTAACTGTTTCTAATAAAATTGTGAGACAAAAAGTTAATTCCTCAAAAAGCTTTTCCAAAAAACTCATGCAATTAGCTTTTTTAAATTAGCTTTTAAAACCCAAAAAGCTCTTCTAAAAAGCTATTTTATCAAACACTCATATTAACTTTTTTACTTGGTCAAACAGCTAATTTTAATTAAAAAAACTCTTTTTAGCCAGAAAGCTCTTCAAAAAACTGTTTGCCAAACACCCTTTAGAGGATTTAGTATTGTGACTTTATTATATTGATGGGGTTACAATTGTAACGTTTTTTCCTGCTTAATTAAAGCTACTAATGATAATAAAAAATAGCTCAATTGTATCGTTTTATCTTGCTCCAAAAAAAGAGAAAAATTTAATATAAAAATCCATTTTCAATTCCTTATAATTTTTTTTATGGAAAATAGTTGTTTAAGATAGCCATTTTTCCTCCATCCGAATACTACCTTAGGCGAAAATATGAGCCGAATGACTTATTGTTGAAGACTACTTCAACCAAGTTTAGGGAAGAAGCTTTTACCACATGGTGCATAACTTCCTTGTGTCTTCTTTTCCTCTTTCTTTTTATTTTTTCTTTTGTGTTGGGCCCTTCATAGTTCGAAACACCTATTTGTACAGTTGTTACATCATACAATCGGTTATGCAGAAGCAGTTATACAACCGGATTTCGGCTCACTAAAAATAGTACATGCCTCACTAAAATATGCTAATGCACACTCAGTTTCGCTCAATAAAAATACTATATAGTTCACTAAAATATTTTAGTAAGCCGATGACTATTTTTTACTGAGCTAATAGATACTTTTAATGAGCAGACATACTCGAATCAATGTGTTTTATATGCTCAAGTTCGCTCAATAGCTTGTTAAAATGTGCTATTATACAAAAAAATATGATATTGTGCATCTGAAGCTCACTAAATTATATTCTAGTTGTCTATATTATTCTTTTTTTAGCGACGTATGATATTTTTTTAGTAAGTATTTATTTAGTGAGTTGAAATAGTTCTTTAGTGAGTTATGAAATATATTTAGTGATCAATATGATTTAGTAATTATTATCAATTATTCATAATAAAAAAGAGTGAGCAAACATATAATACACAATTTAAGAGAGCGCACAAGCATTCCTGTTTATATTTTGATGTGCAGTTTTTTTAGTGAGCTACATTGTGACTTTTGGTGAGCTGTAGTATATGTCTAGTACTGAGCAATATTTTATGTTTATCTTCTAATGTGTTATGATATATATCTTTTGATTAACTCAAATATAAGATTCTTTATATGCACAAGAATGAGATATTTGAAAAGTTTCAATCACTTATACTCTTACTATTTCTTTTAGTTAGCTATGATATTTCTTTAGCGAGCTGAGATATATATTTAGTGAGTTACAAAATATATTTAGTGATCAATATGATTCAATGAGCAATATTAACTATTCCTAATCAAAATGAGTGAGTAAATAATATAATACACAATTACACATTTTTGTTCATATTTTGAGGCATGACATTGTTAGCGGGTTGCATTATAGCTCTTGGTACGTTATAATATACATTTAGTGAACAATACTTTATATATATATATATATATATATATATAAAATAGTGTACAGAGGACAAATATATAATTTTTGTATTCCATGATTAATATATATACATTGCCAGACTCTCCAATTGGGGGAAAGCTTTGAGTTACTCTCACATGGTGTCAGAGCCACAAACCTAAAACCTAATTTTTTTTTTCTTTCCTTCCTCTCCAAGCAATCCTCTCTTCACGTCTCTCTCCCTCTCAGACCCTAACGCCTCCTCGTCGGTCGCCGCAGCCATGTCAGATCCCTCATCCCCGATCACCCCCTATTTGTCTCAGGTGCTTCACCGAGTTCTTCTTCCGCTCTGTCGGCTCCAACCATGGCTCCATCTTCGCCGTCTTTCCCCTCGCCACCACTGACGTCGCTTCATGGTTTTTCATCCGGTGCTTTTCAGCCACTTGCGTTTGGTTTCGTACTTGGGATGCCTCCTCCGACCATCCCCTAGATTGTCCCGCCGCTCTCCTCTGTCGAAGGCATCTCCTACAGCTGAACGGGCGTCTTCTTCTCTCCGCCACCAACGTCTAGCACCATTCCGCCGCCTGCCGCTGACCCTTCTGCCCACCCCTGGCTGCAACTTGGCGGTAACCTCCCTCCTCTCCATCCGTTCCTTGAACGTCAAGAATTTTGTTACTACGGTTCTTAGTGCTGTGGAAGACTTTCTTTCCTAGCGAACTCAATTCATCGCTGTTCTTATCACACAGCAACTAAGTGGGTTTTTTTTTATGGTACTATTGAAACTCCTTTAACGTATATTCTTGATGTTCATGGTATTCAACACCCAAATCCCACGTATTCTGTTTGGCTTCACCTGGCTGTTTGCTACTATTTCGCCTGAATTGTTGACTGAGGTCCATGATGTTATGCATTCCAAACAAATTTGGGATAGACTTTCTCAGCGGTTTAATACTGCTAGTCTTGCTCGGGCTATGGATCTTCGTCAGACTTTAACCAATCTTTCGAAAGATCCTAAACAATCTATGGAGGATTATCTCTGGCGGATTAAGCACATTGCAGATTCCTTGGCTTCTATTAGAACCCCTGCCGCTGACATTGATCTGGTTCAGCTTACTTTGAATGGATTAGATGAGGATTATCACAACTTAGTGACTACTCTTTCTTATGGATCAAATTTGATTACTTTTGATGATCTTCGTTCCAAGTTAATTCATTACGAGTAGTGTCTTAAGTTTCTAAAGTCAAAGGATGCTCTCCCTGTGCAACATCAAGCTTTTGCTACGTCTACTGAATCCGGTACCTCTACCCGCAACAACAATTGTGGACAAGGTGGCAAAGGGAAAGGGCACCACAACAATAATCGAAAGGGAAATAAGAATTCAGGGGGTGGCAATCGTACTTCCAATTCCGTTCAGCAGCATTCAGTATGCCTACAGGAACTCCATCTGATAATGCAGTTTTTTCATGGTCTAGTATTCAATGTTCATCTCCTTCTTGTACTAACATTGTTTCTGCAGGTAACAATTCATCTGAAGGGGTTCTAGGTTCTCACCCTAATACTATCTGCCAGATTTGTTTCACCCCTGGGCATCGTGCTGTTGGTTGCCCCCAACGTTATACTCCCTCCGAACCCCCCTCTATTCCCGCTTTTGCTACCTTCATTGTCGTCGATGCACATGACTCAGTCTAGTATCCTGATTCAGCAGCCGCTTCTCACATGACACCGGATAAAGGTAATTTACTTTCTAAATCTGTTTACACTGGTCCTGATTGTGTTCAGGTTAGGAATGGGTCTCTTCTTCCCATTAAACATGTTAGGTCTCGTTATGTTTCTACAGTCGCACAACCTCTTGTCCTCAGGAACATCCTTCATGTGCCTAAATTAAAACATAATTTATTGTCTGTCAAACAACTTTGTCAAGATAACAATTGCATAGTTGTGTTTGATGATTCTTCTGTTTGTGTCAAGAACAAAACCTCGGGTAGGACTCTGCTGCATGCTTCTTCCACTGGCAATGTTTGTCCTTTAGTTGTTCCTGAGCCCTCTACTTCGGCCTTTGCTGCTATTCTAGATCTTGCGACTTCTTGGCATCGTCGTCTTGGATACTGTGGAGCTAGGATTTTGTCTTCTCTTCGGCATAGGAATTTAGTTTCGTTTCCAAATAAGTTTCATGATTTCAGCACAGTTCAATCTTACAAAGTTATAATTTTGCCTACTAGTTTCTAGGTTGAGGCAGTTCAATATGCCGTTTTTGTGGTCAATTGTCTTCCCACTCCCAACTTACAAGGTTGTCCTCCTTTTGAAAAATTGTTTCAGCACTGTCCTGATTATAATTTTTAATTTAAAAACCTTTGGTTGTGTGTGTCACCCGAATTTTTCTGCCACCTCTTCTAATGAATTGACACCGTGGTCCAAGCTTTGTATTTTCCTTGGTTAAACCCCCCATTACAAAGGATACAGGTGTTTTGATCCTCAATCGGGTCGTACTTATATTAGTCGGCATGTTATGTTTCAAGAACATATTTTTCCCTATTCCCATTTAGTGCAAAATTCTTCTTCCATGTTTGCTCTCAGTTCGAATTGCTTGGTTGCTCATTTTCGTTTCAGCTCTACCCCCACGGTTACCTCCAGTGGGTTTGGCGCTATTTCGTTGCCCGACGGCACCGCCCCAACCCAACCTTCCTTGGTCCAATCGCTTCTGCCTTCCCGTGCTGAGTCATCCCCTACCGTGTCTTCCTTGGCTGGAAATTCTTCCCCAAGTTCGGCCTACACACTCTCGACCCAGCCCATGTTCACGCCTACCCATCCAACACCCTCGACCCAGCCCATTCTAACGCCTCACCAACCCATCCACCCCTCCTCGTCCAATCTTTATTCGGTCTAGCCGCAACCCCCTTCTTCGGCCCTACCTCCCGAGCCTTCTTTGTCTTCTCTTTCGCTTGTTCCTACTCCTACTTCCAGTGTTCCACCTCCTAATCATCATCCCATGATTACTCGTGCTAAAAGTGAAATTAGGAAGCCTAAGGTTCTTTTGTCTCTTGACACAGACATTATAGGTCTTGAACCTACTTCTTTTAAACAGGAATCAAAGGATCCTAAATGGCAAGAGGCTATGACTAAGGAATATAATGCTTTACTCACTAATGATACTTAGGAGTTGGTTCCCTCTCACTCGGGACACAATTTGGTGGGTTGTAAATGGGTTTATAGAGTAAAATTTATTTCAGATGGGTCTGTGGAATGGTACAAGGCCCAACTGGTTGCTTTAGGCAATCATCAGCAGGCTGGCATTGATTACCATGAGACGTTCAGTCTTGTTGTCAAGCCTTCCACTATCCGTCTTGTCTTATCCTTAGCTCTTACATTTGGTTGGCCTATTCGACAACTAGACATCAAGAATGCTTTTCTTCACAGTAATTTAACTGAAGAGGTTTACATGCGCTAACCCGCCTGGGTTTGTTCATCCTTCTTATCCTACTCATGTGTGCAAACTCAAGAAGGCCATTTATGGATTGAAACAAGCACCTCGGGCTTGGTTCCATAAATTCAGCAGTTTCCTTTTGTCTCATGGTTTCACTTGTTCTCCTTCTGACACCTCTATGTTTGTCTATCATAATGGTTCTACCTCTATCATTTTGCTTCTTTATGTTGATGATATCATTCTTACAAGTAGTTTCCTGTCTGTCCTTCATAATTTCATTTCAATTCTCTCTAATCAATTTGCTATGAAGGACTTGGGTGACCTATGTTATTTCTTGGGTGTTCAAGTGCTCTTCAATTCTCAGGGCATATTTTTGACCCGGTAAAAATATGTTCATGATCTCATTTGCAAATTTCATATGCATACTGTTAAACCTATTCATACCCCTTCTTTGTCTAGAACCACCTTGACCCTAACAGATGAAGAGTTGCTTGCAGAACCCACTGAATACAGAAGTATGGTAGGTGCATTGCACTATTTGACTATGACGAGACCTGATATTACCTATGTTGTTCATGTAGTTTCTCAATATATGCATGCTCCCCATGCTACTCATCTACATGCTGTCAACTGTATTTTTTGTTATTTACAGGGAACTTTGAGTCACGGGTTACAGCTTCGTCCTGCAGCTACTCCTTCTATTATTGTTGCCTATTTTGATGCAGACGGGGCAGGTTGCAAGGATTCTTTGGCCGCAATCTTATCTCCTGGCGTTCTAAGAAGCAACCTACTGTTTCCAAGTCTTCCACCGAAGCGGAATATCGTGCGGTTGCCTACACTGTTGCTGAAGCCGTCTGGATCAGGAAGCTTCTGCATGATTTGTCTATCCATATCTCTACTCCCACTAGAGTTTATTGTGACAATATCAGCACTTCCCACATGGCAATCAATCCAGTGCAGCATGATCGCAGCAAGTATATAGCGGTTGATTATCATTTTGTTCGTGAGCGTGTTGCTCATGGTGATCTTATCGTCCGTTATATTCCTACTAAGCTTCAGTTAACAGATATTTTTACAAATGGTTGTCTTCTAAGTTGTATGAATTTTTTAGGGACAATCTGTCAGTACGTTCCTCCCCAATAGATTGAGGGGGTATAATAGTGTATAGAGGACAAATATATAATTTTTGTATTCCCTAATTAATATATATACACTGTCAGGCTCTCCAATTGGGGCAAAGCTTTGAATTACTCTCACAATAATTTGCCTATACGTATATCTCTCTCTATCCGGAGTATTTGTGGAATATAGTTTCATCAATCAACCATCTTGTCAAGAATAATTTGTAAGGTAGCAGGGCTAAATTAAAGTCTTTAAAAACTACTTTGACCAAGTCTACTCAAAAGCCTTAATCACTTGTTACACAAACTTTTTTGTTTTTTAGGGGTTATTGCTAGGATAAGGGTACTTATGTAAATTTATTGTACTTGTATTATTTATAAATAAGAGCCTCTGGCTCCCAGATTGGGTGATCCTTCCCATCATAAAATTATTCACATGGTATCAAAACACAACTGATCCTGAAATTTGTAAGAGAAAATGAAATATATTTTTGCATGAGAACAGGGGGAAAGATTTGGCCTAGGTTACATTTAATTTAATTTAATTTTTCTATTATATTCCAACTTGATAGTTGTAGTCTTTATATTTTAAAAAATTAAAAATGCAAGTATGTATGTGAATTGAGTATATTTAGTTCATAACTTCTTGGGCCTATTTTAGGATTGTCCACAAACACTAATCTAACCCCTTTTAAAATATCCCATTAGAATTTCTTTCAGACTAGGGGTGTCCATCGACACCGCTAAGCCGATCCGCCAATGCCAGTATATATGCCTAATAAAAAAATTATAGAAATTGGATGATAATAATCCCAACTTTAATATTAGACATCAACGGTTGGTAATTTAAGCATATTTAATGTTTTAACACAAACACCAAGTTTGAAAATGTTTTTGCTTGAGGTAATGCAACAATTTTCCAATAATACGCAATTACATATGTTTAGGATACACTTGTATCAACGAAAAATATTTAATTGCATATGTTTATTATACACTTGCATCACCGAGTAAAAATACCTTTAAAATCAATATTGATATAAAAATATTAAATTTGTTCAAGACTACCAACATTCAAAATTAAAATTAAGATTATATATATATTTTGGCTGCAATCAGTGTGTACATTTTTTTTATTTTTTTTACAATGGTAAGTGATAAAGAGTGAAAGTTAGATGCCTCTTCTCACAAGAGTACGCCTAACTAAATAAGTGTGTACATACATCAATATATTTATATTTTATGAGAGGGGCAAAAGACAAATTAATATTGTATGAGCTGAGAATAGAAAGGCCAGTCAACAAAATGACTCTGTCCTACACTGAAAGACCGTTTCTATAAGATCAACGTGAAATCAGCCTTGCTCTCCATCTCATCCCCCTCACCTTCACTCTCACCATCTTTCTTCTTCAAGATCTCATCTCTCTCTCTCTCTCTCTTTCTCTCTCTCTCTCTCCTCTCTCTCTCTCTCTGTGATCAATAAGTACTCATCTCTCTGCACTTTGACGCCGTACTCCCCCCCCCCCCAAACCATGCTTTTCTTTGGTAGTATTAATGGTGGTACAAGTAATAATGAAGGTGACAAAGAAAATCAAGGGCAAAATATGGTTAAGGAAATGGACTTCTTGTCAGGCTCTACTCGTTCATCATCAAATAATCATCATCATGCATCTGTTGATGAAAACAACGATCTTGATGATGATGAACATCTTCAGCTACAAGTAGGGGTAAGTCATCAGATAATTAACCAATTAATGAATTTAATTAAGTCTTAATAATTTTATCTTTAATTTTGTTGGCCTTTTTTTTTGTTTTTGGTGTGGAGGGGAGATGTTTTATGTGAGTGTATTTTTTTGTGGTTTACAGACAGGGTTAAATCTTCAAACGGGTAGAGATTTGGTTGGTGCTGACAAGTCCATGGTTGACGATGAAGCATTACCAAGAAAATCATACAACAATCTAATTATCAAGGATAAGGTATGTTTATAAATATCTAGGTCCGTACTCTTTATTTGACCAACAGTAACTTGACTCCAGTGAAATAGACAATTTAAGACCCCAAAAAAAAACAAATCTAGGTTAGTAGTAAACTAATTAAATAAATCAAGTCTTCTTCGGCGAGTAAAAGTAATTATTGAATAAGACAGTTTCACATGAATTATTATTGTGAGACTCATATTTGTTTATCGCTTTTTTTTGGGGTAATTTAACCATTTTTGACCTATGCAAAATAATTTTTATAATTAATATAACAATCTCATTAGAAAAAAAAACTTCATAAAATATAATCCTAGTTTTTTTTTTAAAAAAAAAAACTTCATAAAAGAAACTTCCCCTCCCCCCCAAAAATTATATTCACCTTAATTAAAAAGCCTTGCTTTTTCTTTTCTTTTTTAACTTTATATTCCAACTGCAAATTGAAAATTAATTATAAAATAGAATTTTCTTGAATTTTTAGTTGATTGAGAAATCAAAAGGATAAATATATGGGTGCAGTTACTATTTCTGAGGGATGAGATTGCAAAGATGACAGTTGAAAATCAAAGGTTGAAGACTTTATTGAATCAAGTAACCAACAGCTACCAAGCTCTTCAATTGCAAATCAAAACCATTACACAGCACCAACTTGATCAAAATCAACACGCAAAAGTCCTTCCAAAACAGGTACCTACTTATCTCCACCTTCACACACTCTCTCTCTCTCTTTGTTCTTTATGTGCTTGAATAAAATACAGATGACCTCTATTAGTGGTGGATCCCGATGTTTAGAATAGGAGTGTCCATCTATTAATATCATCACTGCTGCACAATATCAATAAAAAAAATATTATATGATACATATTATATATGGTAGTCATATGTTTATATGTTACTTCAGATGTTCAATAACAAGGAAGCAATGGAAGAAGCTGGCAAAAGCCACCGAATGAGACAATTCTTGGGTCTTGGAGACGCTGCTCATCAAGTGAATAGTAGTGATGAAGGAGATGGAGATGGTGAAGAGGAATCGATGCCGAATTCATGTGATAACTATAGTAATAGTAATGAAGAGCACTCAAATAAGAGTGATGAAAGAGGAGATCATAGTGCAAAAATGGCTAGGAAGGAATCATTACTTGAGAGATCATGGGGATCCAAAAACACAACATCAACTAGTGGTAATATGCAAATGCCAAGAGTGGGTGTGCAAGCTCCAACAGGAGAAGCAGTAGAGCAAAGCCATGAAGCAACTATGAGAAGAGCCCGTGTGTCTGTTCGAGCACGATCTGAAGCATCTATGGTAATATAAACTTATTTTCCTTGAACATACACTTTTAATTTCTTCTATAGTATATATAGTTATGCGTGTTAACTAGTAAAATTAGTTAGTAGAATCTTCTTGCATTTGGTGTTGGGATTAAATCCCCTTTAACATCATTTGTTGAGAAGGGAGGCGTAACATAAAATTTGGCAAACACACGTATGAACACATACATATCACAAGAGAAGAAAAACCATAAGTTTTATGTGGAACACCCCGTCATATTGATGGGAAAAATCATGACCCATCAACAACTGGTGCATCATCCACTATAATAAGAAAAGATAGATTACAACTGGGTACACTCATAACACTACGCACTCTTAGTCTCATCTAGCTAGTGTTTGAGTCATCCCTCTCACTCACAAATCTATCTCCCCTCACAATATACTCGGGGCTTAGGTTGCTTGGGATGCATCAGACAAATACCTAACCTCACACATAAGTCCAGACTCCATATTGATTAGGTCAAGAGGATACCACCTACTTAAGACCCCACATTAGGTCAAGAGGATCCCTCTCTCACTTTCTGAGATGATTTTCAACTATGGCCTAAAGCCTATATTGTTAAGACTTAACAAATCTTGCCAGCACCTCTTATGCATTTAAACATCCACGTCCCATATTCTTCTTAACCAATCTTGATTTCTCCTTTCAAATTCTTTAATTCCCCATGTTTGCAATCTTCTAAGGCCTTACACTTCAAGTAATTACCTGCCAAAGTAGAACTTTCAATGCCAAATTCAACATGAACTTGGGAAACCAATCTAACAATTAGAAATCTTCCCCCCCCCCCCCCTTCTCACAAAATTAGTAAAACATTAGTCAACATAATTTTGGGTTGGACCAAAATCCGACATTTAGCAGTAGTAATTCACAATCTCATATACATACATATATACTCTAAGTAGTCTATTTTTTGTTTAAAGGCTAATCAGTGTGGGAAAGCACCCAACATTATATTCTTAACATCTTATATGATCACTATTTTGTACCTCCCTCTACGCCTAGGGAAGGGGGTTAAGCACTTGAAACGGCGCCATTATTTACTCAATAATAATTGACATTAATTAGTTCATTCACAGGAACCTCGATAATCTTAGGATACATCAAAATTTCAAGACAATTTCAGTGATGCTATCAATTCTCATCCATGCATGGGAAATAATGCATGCACCATTGTCGCCTCATGCAGAAGCCAGAAGTTATTAGGGATCTCTCCAATCCTCCCGTTTAGCCCTGGCAAAATTGAACTGACATTCGAAACCTGACGGATCCATACCCCATCCAAAATTCGAAATATGCTCATTCAAAAGTGGACCCGAAATCCGAGTTGACCCAAACCGAACAAAATTCGATCCGAAATTTCTGACAAAGTTGCTTATTTTTACATGACAAGCTTATTAAACCAAAATACAATTGATCCGAATCGAAGTTCACCCGACCCAAACCGAATCGAATCGAAATATCGCTTGACCCGAAATATGACCAGACCGTACCTGACCGAATGACCAATTTGCCAGGTCTACTCCCGTCCCTAGTCCCTCCCCCCAAGAAAAAAACAATTGTGGGCGGGTTTCTCATATGTTAGATGTGTATGATAACTTAATATGTTGCAAATTATTATTGGTTTTACTCTAGTAATGTTTGGTTTGCAAACATGAAGATGTTATGGATAAATGTATTTTTGCAGATAAGTGATGGATGTCAATGGAGGAAATACGGGCAGAAAATGGCGAAAGGAAATCCATGCCCACGAGCCTACTACCGTTGTACTATGGGAACTGCATGTCCAGTTCGCAAACAGGTCAGCCATTGTTGCAATTTTTGTTTGCTAGTTTGCCAACGGTTACTTAGCTTCCTCCGTCTCAAATGGAATGTCTTCTATTTCTTATAGGAATATCTCAAATTAAGTCGACTTTTTTAAAATAGAAGTTCTAATTTATGAAATTTTCTAAACTACCCTTATTTTTTAATCCAAAAATAATTGTGAAAAAAAATGATAATCAAAATTACATTTCTGAATTCAAATTAGTAAGGACATTATGGAGATATTACCTTTAAAATAATTAATTTATCGTAGTTTTTTTAATATCCGTAAAAAGTCAAAAGGACATTCAATTTGGGACGAAAGGAGTACTGGGCTAGTTCAAGAAAAATCACGTTGTACAGTCGCAGTCATGGTTTAATTTGATTGACGAAATACATAAAGTTGAATTATTGATTCAACTTGATAGTTGGGAACATTTGGCTTGGAGTACTTTTCTTTGGCAATTTATTTAATTTTTACTCGTCACTTTTAATTTATTTTTTAAAAAAATTTGAAGATGAGGTGTTAGAATATTTTAAAATCAATAAGTTATATATATAAAACTTATTGGTTTTTAAAAATGGTTGAAAATTGCTTCTTAAACATGGTGTCAAGCATTTCAAAGTGAGAAGTTTCGAGTTTGAATCTCAAGAGTCGTTATATTAACTATGTGCATGGGTAACTAATGAGGGGTCTTTGCAGCTTTCACTCGTCATACAAGCCCAAAGGAAAGTTGTGTGAGAGCTTGTGTTAAAGTATAAAATCTATTCTTTGATCTTCAACCATCAGTTTAATCTTCTGGTTGAGTTGACTCTCGAATATAGTACATAGTTGAAGTTTGGGACATGAATGTCTCAAGCCATGTACACAAGGTGTATACTAAGTCAATTTGGGAGTTGATGTTAACTATATATAGCCCTAGGTCAAGAAAAGCTGGCGTGCGAAACTGAGTCAATCAAGTTAATTACCAACTTCCATATCAATTCCTTATCAACTTTTAAGAAATCTATTCATCTTGCATATATATAGCTAAGCATTTAATTCTCAATTGACATTACAACATGTTATTGATAGTTTCACATTTCAATAGGTGCAAAGATGTGCAGAAGACCGAAGCATACTCATAACAACTTATGAGGGGCAGCACAACCACCCCTTACCAAACGCAGCAATAACCATGGCCACCACCACATCAGCCGCGGCCTCGATGCTCGTATCCGGGTCAATGTCAAGCCCAATGGGCGGGCTGATAAACCCGCCCATATTCTCTCAGCCCACAACCCTCCCGGGCCTTCCAAGCCTCGCCACGATCTCAGCCTCGGCCCCCTTCCCTACTATTACATTGGACCTCACTGGGCCCCACCAGCAGCAACAGGGCACCACCAACATGCCACTAGGGAACCTTAGTGGGCCGGGCTTGGTAGGCCCAATGCAACAGGCTTTGGGCCAGGCCCTGTGTGGAGTTGACTCGACCCAAGTAGGGCCCAATAGGGATGCAATTAGTATGATAAAAGAAGCTCTTACTGAGCCCTCCATTGCTACAGCCCTAGCAGCTGCAATTTCATCCATCATGAAAGGCAATGTTGATGGTAGTGAAAATGCCAAGGATAAAAATCTTGGCTTGTCAAATTTTGTAGGTAATTAAATGTGCTTTGTATGCTCCAGTTTTTCTTTAATTTTTTTTCTTGTTTGATTATTTCTTCTTCCTCCCTCTTTTTGTTTTTTTTTTCCCTAGCCGACTTAGATTATTATGATCGGACTGAAGATCGTGTAAACATGAATTCGAAATAGAACAAACTAAAGTTTCCTTTTATGCTTGCTATATCATTAGTTAAAGCTGTTACATTCTAAAAGAAGGGAATGCTTTTGAATATCGATAATGTTTATGATTCGTAGTCTCTTGAAACCAGCCTCTCTATAGGCCATGCAGAAATGCTTGTAGAGATAAGGTTACCTACATCTAGATCTCCCCAGATCCAACAAAAGTGAGACCCACACTGAGAGGTGTTGTTGTTTATAATTCGTACTTCATAACCATCACCCACAAGTTCATAACAGAACACAAAAATTGAATATTTACAAATGGAATGTTCATTAGCTATATGCATGCAATTCCATGTAAATGTAATGGACACATAGCTTACTCACTTTAATGATTATGAAGAAGTTTCTTTTCTTTTTCTTTACTTTTACGTGTGATTAGCGATTGCAAGTGATATATGAAGGTTTCATATGGTTAATTAAAGGTCCTTTCAAATATTTATCATGTTAGAATTATGAAATATTAGGCTAACACGATAGATTTGCCACCTCTCATTCTGCACTATCATAGATATACTGTAGGCTCTTTAATAGACGGTTTTACATCTACTC
>JACYFF010031959.1:92867832-92889821 GCA_017589665.1 Selenicereus undatus
TATATATATATATCACATGAAATCATACTCTTTTCTCTATGGTTCAAAAGAAATTATACAATCATTCTTTGATGTCAAACCTGACCAAACAAAATTTCAACAATATCTAAGACTTATGATCGTATGATTTAGGGTCTGATGCAAACTACTTCTTTGTAATTACAGATAAGGTTGTTATATCTGATCCCCTTGACTTTCTCTTATACCCTACTTAGATAGGATTCTACAGTATGAATTTGGACTTGGATTTGGCAGCATATAACCCCCAATTATTTGAATCAAATCTGCAAATTAAGTTCCACTCAATGTCTCAAAACGGGGCAACTAATTTTGCCCTAAATCCATAATGCATGATCCAATCTACGGCCTATAGGGCAAAGCATTTAATAGGCCTTTTTTTTAAAAAAAAAAATTATAACAAGGACGTTTCCAAAGGTATCCTTAGATCCTATAGAAATGTGATAAGAGGAATAATTGTTTACCCAAAAGAGTTGCTTCAAGAAGGTGATAAGCCATGAGAACTTGGTCAGTTGGATTAACACCTGCAGTATCAGTTAAACGTCTGTGGACATCAAAGATACCGTACGAGCTCGAGAGAAAGAGCACGACCAAGGTCCCCATCAATGTCTGAGCAACCACACGGCCTCTGCCGAGCTTCAGTCGATCGAGACCTTTCATCACAAGATTCCTCAATGGACTGCGAAACAACAGGATTAATGTCACAAGCATCTCGGTGAATATTACTGGGTACATTATGTATGGAATCATCTTCACCCCCACAAAATGGTGGAGCATGTCTAGCTTGATGCTTATTTGGGGAGTGCAAATGGGTCAAAAGGCAATATGAAGAATTTGGAATTGAACACAACAAAGATTTGCGGCGTTTTAAGCACTAGAGAAAACTTGGGATCTAATTAAGGTATACAAAGTATCAGAAGTCAAGTATGGAATCAAAGTAAAGAATCTTTGTTTCTCCCCCTCCCTGTTAACTCTTTGATTCCTAGCTGAGATTTACACTAAATCACGAAAGCAAAATGGCCAATAAACACGAGTTGCTTCAAAGGAGGGGTATCAAAGGTGAAAAGACCTGGTAAATGAATCATTCAGTTTAGGTACGGGTTGAGTCAAGTTTGGGTCGGGTCATGTTTTGGGTTAAATGATATTTCAGGTCGGTTCGTTTTGGATCAAGTGAACTTCAAGCCAACCGATTTTTGGTTCAATACGCTTTTCATACAAAAATAAGCAACTTTGTAGAAAGTTTCAAGTCGGGCACAGTTTGGTCAGAGTCAATTCGGGTCTCGGGTTTATTTTCGGGGGAGCCTATTTCGAATGTCGAGTTGGATATGGGTCCAGGTTGTTCGGTTCAGATTTCGAGTCTCGGATTAGTATTTCCAAGTTTGAAGGTGAGGAATATACCCCTAAATTCACAAAGCCCTTTGTATTGTACAACTGACACGTGACATCGCTCCTTACAATACTTCGCAAGATTAGGCTGCAAACGAGAAACAAGATTATCTCCTATGGAAGCAAATCGACAAGTTGTCTTGCTGATGGTGGTTATTAATATTGTCTTGTCAACCGTATTCTACCGCTCTAGACAGCCTTATAAAAAACGTGCATGCTTAAAGAGATTCAACGCAAATATTGCATAAACTTAGTCTAACGTGACCCTAAGTCAACCATAATAAAACAATTACTACTCCCATTGAGGGTTTCACTTACGAGGAGTATGAGAAAATTCAGATATAAGTAGTCTTACCTTTATTGATATCACTATCCATAAAAGGGTTGGTGCCAATAGACTCACAAAAGATTTGAGAAAACGCTTGGATTTAAGTTTTTAAAAAATCTTTTGATACAAAACGGAGGATAAACAAAACGTAAAAACTAACAAGCCATAACAATAGATGCATACTATAAATACTAGCGGTACCACAAATAAACAATCAATTATAAAATATCATTATGACCAAAAGAAAAATTACTACCATAAACAAGTGCTAAAGTGTATGATAAGTAAAACCTAGAACCTCGCCCCAACTACTCGAACTCCCTCGAGATCCAGGGGAGGACACATAACATGCTACGTAAAGTTTGCAACCTTAATCCTAGACCTCCAAAGCTTCTTATCTTGAGTCATGTTCTCCTTCAGTCCTAAAGTCTTCATATCATGTCTAATCACTTCATTCCAACTTTTCCTAGGTCTACCTCAACCCAATCTACATTCCAATAGGATAATCTGTTCACTTCTTCTCACTGGTGCAACCAAACTCTTCCTCTTTATATGGCCAAACGATCTAAATCTAATCTCTCTCATTTTATCATCTATGGACGTTACTCTTACTTTTGCCATAATCACTTCATTTCTGATCTTGTCTAATCTCGTGTGGCCATACATCCAACTAAACATCCTCATCTCTGCAACCCTCATCCTCTAGACTTGGTACTTCTTGATAGGTCAACGCTCTGCTCTGTAGAATAATGTCGGACACTATTTCATAGGTTCAATCTAACATGTCTCAAAATGAACCAAAGGAGCACAGCCCGAATGATCAATTAGCTAAATCTCAAATACTTGGGTTTTGGTCAATGGTCACAAGGAAATTATTTCACCCATGCCAAGTATAAGTAAAGACACGAGCCAAACAGTCTTCTATAGTCTGAAGGTCTCCAAAGGGATCTCGGAGTTAATAGCTCATTTACAACAAAGAATCACTGAATATGTCCGTCTGGCAGGCATGATTACTGAGTTCAGAACGTTATGCTGCAGAATGAATGATCAAACCATTTGCAACGAAGTTGGATTTTTAAAAAAACCAACAGAGCAACTGCAGTAGACTCTTCAGCCAAAAAAGAATGTCTACTAATGTCAAAATAATCACAGGTTTTTACAAGGTGAATTGGGACAGTTGCCTCGGTATAAACAAGTGCAAATTCACAATGTCTGAAAAAATAGCGTGTGAGGAATGCGCACTGACAGTCTCTCTCCAAACTCAATTTCCAGGAGGCCGCAGCTGAAGACACTCAGCTCAAGGGTTTTACACCAAAATAAACCCTATGAAATTAGGTAAGATCCTTTATTTTAGGAAGACCAGCAAATTCTTCTTTTCTTTTCAAACTGTTTCTCTTGTATCTTGTTTACCAGTTGCCAATGTTGCGTAAAATAATGGAGGAAAAAATTAGCATGATTAGGCCTCATACGTCAAGAAGCAGTCTGCGAGGATCTTCCACCACGTCCTTGATGCGGCGCAAGAAGTAGACTGCCTCTCTCCCATCGATCAGCCTGTGATCATACGTTAGCGCGATGTACATCATTGGCCGGGCAACAATATTTCCTTGAACAACCATCGGTCTGTTCATAATGGAGTGCATTCCCAAAATTGCTGACTGCCAAAGATAATTGCAAGTATATTAAGATCATTTTGACAAATCCGATCCATCCAATGGGCTTGTAGAAAAGGATAACCATCATAATTGAATATACAGAACACCTGAATAATTAAAACCGTAGCAGATGAGTGGCTTCTTATCTCTTGTATGGAAAAAAGGTGAACTTCACATACCTGTGGAGGGTTGATGATGGGGGTGCTCAGGAGACTTCCATAAACACCACCATTTGAGATGGTGAATGTTCCTCCAGCCATCTCATCGATTGATAAGGACCCGTCATTGGCCTTTTTAGCAAGAGCGTTGATCTCCTTCTCAATCTCAGCAAAATTCATTCTATCGGCATTGCGGATGACAGGAACAACTAAGCCCTGGAAGAGCAGGGAAAAAAGAGAGAAGGGGAAAAACTCAGCAGATTTGGCAAGAAGATATTCATCATATCTTCATTACAGTAATTTACTGCTAATACGCACTTTCTGAAACAGAGCTTACACAAAATTCTAGACTATCACGCAACCTTACATTGCCAGCAAATTGCTAACCTAAAATCAGCATGAGAAAAGGAAGGACAGAAAGAAAGTAGTTTTCACAAACCTTTGGAGTGCCAACGGCTACACTGATATCAATATAATCTCTGTAAATGATATCATCTCCATCAATAACAGCATTAACAACAGGTTGCTGCTGAAGTGCACTCACAGCTGCCTAAAATGATCACAAGCACCATAAATTAACCACAATCATGGCTTGAAAAAAGATACCAAAGGATCTAATGGAACCTTGAACATATTGCTTGTGAAAAGGCAGTAAATACTAGAACGTAACATACTTTCACAAACCCAGACATGAAACCTAGCTTGACGCCGTGTTTCTCAACAAATGCATCTTTGTAGTCTGTTCGAAGCTTCATCAAATTAGTCCTGAGATACAGAAAAATTTACTAGTCAACTACCTAAGCTTCACAAGAACAACCTACGAGCACAATGGCAAGGTGCTAATCTCAAATACAGCAACACACAAAACAGTGAATCACACAAAAGGATCTCATAAGCTACGAAAAGCCAAGTCAATAAACGGAGAAGGGTATGAAAATCAAACAATGAAACATACTTTCTAAGGGAAGCTGATGGATCTACATTAATGTATTCAATTTTGATCATGTTTCCAAAGACTTAGGTAGGCAGCGGAAAAAATAAGTCATCCCATAAAACTTGTCGAACAGTAGATTTATTAAATTTAAGGAAAACAACTATGAAGAACTCCTCCGACTACTTGTTAAATGTACAACCACTTTGTTAACCTAATGGAGAAATTTTGACAGAAGCATTGAAAAATAAGCTAAAAACAACTTTTACAATCAAGCATTATATTAACACAATGAGTACTTTAGAACGTCCAGTTTCAACAGGATAAGTAAAGGAACAATGTCCCAATATTCAACTACTGTTGCCCTTATACAAATTTGCCAAGGAATAACACATTCTTTTGTGGACTTTCTCAAAAATGTCAAAGAATACGACAAACTAGCAGGTTTTGCATCCATGTATAAAAGCTGAGATATGGACAATTTTCAACCTTGAAGTTATTAAAGCATGCATTATTTCATATGCCAGCAAAACAAGCTAGGTTCACCAGAAAGCACTTTGCTCAACTGTACAACAGCCTTAAGAAACGGACTTTATTCTTAATAGGATGTAGCTTAATCCCTAAATTTTATGGATTTGTCCTTCTACTCATCATCGTCTGCCAAAGAAACCAAGTTCCATGCTTTGGCAATCGAAATTCCTTTTCAACCTTCATCAAGTCACTAGCACATACATGAACTTCGTGGGTTGAGCATAATTGCACGAAACAAGAATAAATTAAAATGTGAGACCCACAAGTGCACACGTACGCACATTGATGCTCAAAGAGAATGGAATGGGAGGTGGGAGATTGCGTGGATAACAAGAAGATGTTCAATCGATACATATTTGCACAGATTTCAACTACTAGCTGCTGCTTCGCAAAGTTCTCAGGAAACTTTACTCGAGCATTTTTCCAAGAAGGAAGATTAGTTTTTGAAGCTTTAGTTTTGACACATTAGGCATTGCCAAGGGCGATGAAATAATCAGTCTCTTCAAGCAAACCATGGAGAGCATCCTAATATAGCTAAAAAATCTCCACTGTCAATGACCAAAACATAATAGAATCATCTTCATCAGCAGCAACCCGCAATATGAAAGCTACTTCCACCACCCAATCATTAAGAGTAAGGGCAGCCCGGTGCACAGGCATCCTTCAAGGAAGGTCCGGGGAGGGCCGCACCCCAAGGGGTGAATTGTAGGCAGCCTAACCTAACTTTGTCAGTAGCTGATTCCACGGCTCGAACCCGTGACCTTTTGGTCACACGGAGACAACCTTACCGTTGCTCCAACCCTTCCACCCAATCATTAAGAGTTCTATAGAAAAATAAGTTGCAGAGTTTTCGTATGCCAGTTGACATTGCTGTTGAACCTTAGCTTCTTTCTTATTTCGGACTTTGTAACCACATCATATGAAACAGAAAAGACCAAGTGTATGCTCTCTATTAATCACACTATGACTAGGTTATCTAAAATGCATAAGAGACAACTCACATATCAACTTCATTGAATGTTGTCAGCAATGCAAATGTGTTCTGTGAATCCTTCAAACGCGTGGCCACCCTCTTTCTAAGCCTTGGCATAGGAATCTGTTGAATAGATAGGATTTTTAATTGAGAATCAAGATTGAAAAAAGCATTGAAGGTATTCAACTAATGGTAGTGCAGAGAAACAAAGAAAAATATTGCTTACTCGTCTTTCCCTGTCCTTTGGGGGAAGCTGGGGTTCTGTTGGACTCTGTTTTGGAGGTGTGGATGGAGAGGCGGGTGAAGATTTAGGCTTCTGAAGAACAGAAGCTGCTTCAGCCTTAGGCTTAGCCTTTTTCTCACCACTAGGTTTCTCAGCTGCAGTTTTCTCTGGCACCTCTTCAGGAGCTGCAGCTTGAGCTACAGCTTCACTGCCTTTTAAGATCACAGCTATCTTCACACCAGGCTCCACTGTATCTCCTTCTTTGGCAACAAACTGTCAAGAAAAGAAAATTTTAACACTTTGAAGCTTATTCGAAGAGCAGAAAAAATAAACCCAGATAAATAATTTTACCTTCTGGATAATTCCTGCCTCTGGACTTGTGATGTCAATAGTCACCTGAAGTCATTCAATCAATTACGACACTTACACAGAAACAGAAAGCGCAAGTAAATGCAACAGCATTGGTTCAACGCACACCTTATCTGTCTCAACCTGAGCAATAGGCTCATCAACTTCTACCCTGTCACCTGGATCTGCAAACACAAAATCATAAGCATATCAAGCACAAATGTTCATGAGGAGGCTAACTTTCCCCCAACACTGTAGATGGGGACTAAAACCAAAAAACTTACTTTTCAGGAAGTTCGCCAGGGTCCCATCAGTCACAGACTCACCCATAAATGGGACAACAGCATCAACAAGCTCACCTTCACACATGCAAAAACATGTTCATTACATTTCCAATGCAGCAACTGCTATCCCTCTGGTTTATACACATGTAACATATGGGAAGAATTTTATACCACTGTCAGTTGAAAATTGCCTAATAAATCCGGACTGAAGGGCCATGGACTTCAGCCTAACAGCACCTCTGCTAAACAAAGCACCAAAGGTTTGATACTTAAATGAATAAAAGAGTTAGTGACACAAGTGGAAGAGAACTCATGTCATGATACAAGCATGGCCGGATCCATTGATGGAGATCCCTCCATGCCCTTGATTTAAAAGGAAGCAAATCAATTAGGTAATCTCAATATGCTAGTTAAAGGATGAATAAATCATCTAAATTTTGTTTAAGTATTGAAACTGCAGGGCACGGGTTAATTCCTTCAGCTAACCCGTTTTTGTGTGCTTAATCACTCAAGCTTCCTTAAGGTTTAAGTCTAATATTTTCCCTTGGGATTGAAGTTCAGGAAGTCAGTTTTACACCAAAACAAGTTTCATCCCATTTGGACTTCATTTACCCATTCAAATTAGCAAATAAACCCAAGGTGTTCAAACTGCCCAGTAGGGCCAGAATATACACGGTTTTGTTCACTTCATAACTTAAGCTATATTATGACTTAAGTCTTGAATTTTTACATTTTTGGAATCCTCATGATGTCTAGTTTCAGGTCCAAGCATTAGTTTTCAATCATACCCACAAGAGGATGGGAGATCAAGGCATTTTGTCAAACCGGTCAGATTGGGCTCCAATCTGCGCGGTTAAATATTTAAGCCAAATTACCTTACTTAAACATGCTATAACCTTGATTTCTTTGGGGATGGGGGTTTATACACATCCCAATGTTACCCCCCATGGCCTGAAAACTAAATCATACTCACTTTTGATAAGCTTAAACCAAGTCCAAAAACCGGCTAAAAACTGTGCGTGAACCCGGTTCACTTCAAAACAGTTCAATTCAGTTCAAATGTGGGTTTTATCACTTGCAAGCTGATTGGCACACTCTTCAAGGCTTGCCTCACGTCCTTAGGCATCCAATGATGGGCTGCAGCCTTGGTAAGGTCGACCAATGAAGAGAAAGCAGCAAAAAGAGTTGTCTCTTGCATGCTATTGGCTAGACAAAAAGGAAGCATTACTTTTCGGCTATCCAATGGGAATTCAGCAAGCATTCTAAATGTTTTAAGCTTAAGTATGAGTTGATTAATGTGTAATAAACATTAGTATTGCTTTACTTTATGCTTTGGATGTATTTAGAATAGCTTAAGCAAGCTTTGCATTCAATTAGCTCTAAATTGGTTGTATTAGCTTAATTAACCCCTTTCCTTTCTAGTAAGGCAAGCTCTAAGTGTGTGTTAGCTTGCTTACTTGCTTGCTTGGCTCATATAAAGCATGTTCACGGCCAAGGCAAAGCATCATAACCAACTTTGAATGAAAAATCAGAATTGAGAGCTTTGCTCTTGTTTCCTCTCAAATACTACACTTGCTTATCCTTAACTAAGCCGGTTAAGGTGGTGTTCAAGTGTAGTCTTAGACTTGATTAAGTAGTGTTTCTGTATCTTAATCATAGTTTAAGGGCCCTAAACTTGTGTTTTGTGGTGTTTCTGTATCCAAACATTGAGTTTAGTTCTATCCAATTTGGTGTTCATTCTCAAGGATTCAAAGAGAGTAAAGGAAGGTTTGCTAGCTTAATTTTGAGTTAGTGAGTCATAACTTTGATTCTCTTTTCATTCCATACTTTCATAACCTTTCTTACATCCATTTCCATGCTTAACCAAGGCTAAGGCTATCCCCTTTGGTTTAGCTTCCAACCCAAACACAAAGCCAACTTCAAACCGTGAAACACCGCAAAGCAAGGCATGCTAGGCAGCACTTTGGCATGGCCACCCCATGCCATGAAGCACGACCGTGCCTCCCTCATTTCGTGTTAGTTTCACTTGCTTGCTTCGTATTCTTGGTAGCTGTTAGCTTGGTTTCATCCTTCCTTGAGATACACATCAGAATACATCAAGTTCTCTTTTGTTTCTCATTTAGAATCCCTTGATTCTAAATTCCATTCCTACCTCACGTGTTTGTTGCCTCACAACCAGCATATTACGTGCCACTTTCATTGGTTTTCCCTTGATTGTATTCTCCCTTGGTTTTTAAGCTTTCCCTCTTAAATTGAGTTTTAGCTTAAACCCTCAGAGGATGCATCATCCATGCTTTGGGGAGTGGTTTCAATTGACACCACAACCTTTTGGAGAAAATGTTTTACATATGGGACAAAAAAATTACAGAAAACATACACATATTAAATGACAGCTCTTGGAACCAGAAAATTTGTCGTAGCCTAACGGCCTGACCCTGATATGCAAGCGTGACTGGAGCCATGCTCACTCTTGTTCAAATCTCGGCGAAAGCTGCATATTATTCTATGTTTACGTTTATTGCTGCCCTCCCCCCCCCCCCCCAAAATGTTCGAATCTCATGTTCAAATTCCCAGCCCCTGACTTCCCCTTCCACAAAGCAAAAGCAAAAGCCTAAGCCCCTTACCATTAATGATGTAATGCCTTCCATGTGAGGTAGGTTGTATGATTTAATGATTTAATGATTTGATGAAGTTATGGTTTGAGAATTGAGGCTTTGACAGCTTAAAGTCTGAAAGAACTTAATTAATTTTCCCTTTAATATGTTAATATTAGTTTTAGTTCATCCATCCTTTGGCTTAAATTCATTATAGACTTCGAATGGATAAAAGGATAAGGTTTGGTTTTTAAATTTTAAGCCGCCAATTGCTTGGTGTGGATTCTTGATTAATAGCAAGTTTGTTCTTCAGCTTTAGCTTTTGGGATGAGAAATTAACTCATTCTTGACTGATTGCCACTGTACGTTATTGATTAATTGCAAGTTATCTTTTAGCTTTTATTTTAGGAGTATATATAATTTCATTTTTATTACCAATGTTAAATTTCAGAATCAATAACTACGACTCCCAGTGAATGTTAAATTTCAGAATCCTATCCATATTATCTCTGACACCACTTGATTTGAATTCTGGATCTGGCACTAGATATAGGTCAATTACATTTCCTAGACAGCTTGATTAGACAGTACAGATTTCAGTCAAATTTTACATTTTGCGTGTGCCATGTTAATAGCCTAAGTCAAAAATCTCAACAGTAATGCCCATAAAACAAAATTTTACAGATCACTAGACAAAAGTAACAGGTACTAACCTTATTGGCCTACTAATAGCTAAATAACCTGCATCAGGGGAAATGGTTTCAGAAATTGACCAGAAGAATAATATAGAACTCACAGACAGTAAAAATCAGTTCATTTAATAACTACAGGGGAAGGCAAAAGAACACAATAATACCTGAAGAAAGGCCATGAAAGAAGTTCCTAGAGGAGCCAAATCCATTTGGGTGTATACATATCTGTTAAGATGCATAAACAGCAAAGGTTGTTTAGAGAAGCGCCAGCAAACAAAGCAGAACAGGAAAGGCTGACAGAACGGAATGAGACAAACTACAAAGAAAACAGATAGCAGTAGGTGTAACAGTCTACAGCTCTATATATCAAATATACACCCCTTGCCAGAGAATACAGTTCACAGAAGAAACACAACTAAAATAGGATTTAACTATGCCTCTGGCACATAGCTACTCCATATGAGCATATCTTATCACCAACAGAAAATGGAATCCTCCATCTTTTGCTATCATCAGATACAACTTAGCAGGAGATACCTGCATGGGCTCTAACCAGTCTACCACCACATTACAAAATATCTCCTCACATTTTTTAAAATTAAAAAAAAAAAAAAAGAGGAATCCAAATTAGCATGATTGCTTCACTGTCACCATGTTGCATATTTTCAAGCAAGACAAAGTCAGGATAGACTGCCTACAATACACCCCTTGGGGTGGGGCCCTTCCCCGGATCCTGCATGAACGCGGGATGCTTGTGCACCGGAATGTCCTTTTTTACTCAATAATGCCCAAAAATTAGGAATACAATGGTGTACAATATATTCTAATTCTTCAGTCTTACACTGAAACACAGTCACTATTGGACAACTCGTTGAACATTGTTACCAAAATCCAGATAATCATGAATAATAGACTTCAGATTTTGGGGCTTTCAGAAGACTGCATCACTCTACCTCCAAAATCTCTTAGGATTTTCAAAATATCCCTCCAACTGATTTCATTGGGCGTAAAATATAGTGAGGTCAGTGGGCAGTAGGTGTAACAATCACTTTACCCCTAGCCAACCAATATTCTTCCCGCTCATCCAAAAGCTAGGGGCATTTTCTAGATCCATATCTTTCCCAAAATCTGACCAAAAACCTGGAGCTTGTGGATGGGCAGAGCCAAAATTTCATCCTTCAGCCTTCCAAGTGACATAGGAAAATCCCCAAGCTAGTCATTCAAGATTAATACCAGGTGCTACACTTATTCGAAAGACTCACTCCATACCATTAGACCTAGTATTCTGAAACCTATACAGGACAAAAACCTGGCTTGCAAAAAGCGCATATGTAACTTGAAACACCTATGATACAATAATAAGACCACCTCTAGAATAACAAAAAGAAGGCATATTTTGATCAGCATTGTCACACTGAAATCTTCCTTTCTCAAACATAAACAATAGGTGAATACACAGCAAGACCATAGAAAGCATAATTCCAACAACACAATCACCCATAGAAATTCTAACCCATTCGGTTACAAAATCTAAACAGCCGCCCACTTCCTCTAAACAGTATGAAATATCCAACTAGGCTAGCGCTCCCTCCTGCCTAAAGTGTCCGGCTTTATGCTTGGGTTTGTCCCCAAGGTAGTACTCCATCATATAATCGTAGTTAAGACTTAATTAGCATCATTCTCGTATTACTACTCCATTAAAAGCTTTTTACTTGAAAGGTTTAAGGTTACTACCACGAAGTCACAAGTTCCAAAGCATTCGTATAAATTTCGATGGAGGGAGTATAGCAAAACAAAAGAGGCGGAAATTTGGTAAAACTAAGACAATTCATGCATCCATTTGCTACGCATTTGCATTGCAGTTGCTGTCATTAACCACCTCCGAGCCCTTTATATTCAAACACCAAAAACCATGCTTCTAGCTTGAAGTAGTAAAAACAACACAATGAATTTACAAGCCCATCATGCTCAACGTTGTTTTCGTACAATTCTTATATCCTGGCTTTGGTTTAGCCACAAGTCTCTGTTCCTATGAGGTGAAAATGTCTTTGCACACAAAACAACAGTCCAGAGTCCTCAAATTATTTACAAGTAAAAATATGCCAAGAAAATGCACCCAAAAAAATAAATGCCCAATGGAAATAATATCCAAAGGTTCCCAAAACTAAAATTAAAAAAAAAAAAAAAAAACCTCTTCAGTGGCAGAGAACACTCTCTTTGATCCAGCCCGACTTAACAGTGATGAATTCCTCAAAATCTAATCAAAAACAAACAACCAACTAATAAATAACCACCAAAAAGGAATCAAAGCCTTAAAAAAAATTAGACTTTCACGTAACGAAGTGTGAAAGTTATACAGCAGAAGAAACAGATCATTTGGAATACCAAAATCTGTTTCATTGATTTTGCAAAACTTACAGATGAAGACGAGCCTCGATGAGCGATTATTCGGCGCAGAACGCCTGACATTGTAGGAATTGATACTAAGAACTGCAATCACAGACGAATGTGAATGCTGTTCTAAATGTGAATATCAGGAAGCGTAGAAATTCAAAGATTGACGACAAATTATGGGAGAAAATGGAGAGAGAAAAAAATTAGGGTTTTCACCTGATTGATAGGAAATGGAAGATTTGATTTTGATCGAAGATTCAACACGGCAAGAATGGGGAGAGGGGGGCGGGGTGGGGAGGAAGTTGGACTATGCAGTTGATTTCTCACAACGAATAACCCCACTACCCCAGTGGCCTTTGCCACACGGCCTCGAGGCGACCAACTCACGGTCCGATCGTTCTTTTCAGACATGACGACGACGTTTTCTGCTCTTTAAATTAATTCTTTTTTTTTCCCCCGAAATATTCACATATGTCTCGTCTAGAGGTGAGCGGCTTCGGGTATTGTCCAAAAAATAGGAAACCAAAACCTCAACCTGTTAAACAAGTTCCTAACTTTTGGGAATCGGAACCAGAATTTTAGGTTTCGGTTCCGATTCTAGAGTATCCGCCATACCTAATGTTCAAATTTTAGAATCTCATAAATTAAATTTTCATACTTATTTGGAGGGGAGAGGGAATGTTTTATGTTTCCCTACCTTCATCTTCTATCTTTACACACAAAAAAAGTTAATTTTTAATTTGTACTTTTTTTATCTTAGTTACTTGAAAAATATTATGAATCATCCTTCAATTATCAATAAAAAAATTAATTGATGTTTTGTTAAATTCGCTATTTGAAGAGTCAATTTTTATAAGGAAAAAAAATCAAATAGAAAAAAAATAGAGAAATGAAAGAAAACTCGTAAAACAAACCAAAAATTGTTCATTTTCATCTCTCTAAACAGGTTCCAAGTATTTTTTTGAGAACCGGAACCAATTAGACCGGTTTCTCTTTGTTAGGAACTGGAATCAAAACTATTTGACCGGTTCCGAATAAATTCTAGGGTACCAGAGAACCTTGCTCACCTCTAGTCCTGTTTGGCTTTTGGGATATAGTTTTACAAACAATAACCTTTTCATGTTGTGGAATAGCAAAATGATAATATCTTGTTTTCGACTTAAAAATGACATTATTATTCATTAGATTGGAATAGTATGATCGGATAGTATGATGATATTTTTTTATTGTTAAAAGGTGATAGGGTACACCAAAACAATGCTACAGTGAAGTCCAACAGGAGATGACTTAAAGCACCATACCAAAAAACACTGCTAACTCAAACAAAGCAAACGCTGAACATCCTATTACACAGCCTACTGACTTTAAGGAAATAGGACATGGATAAAGGCAAAGTGCCTAGCTATCTCATCCATGCTGTAAGGTACAGGCTCCTTCCACACCTTGGACCACATAACCACCCTCCGCTTAATACTTTGACATGATGCAATTGCATCGAGATCTTGCAACTAGGAAGCCACTCCATTCCTCTTTATCCATAAACTCCATGCCACTACAAAGAAGGATAAGATGTACAGCTTCTTCTTGAGTTTATTATTGAAACTCTTTGCTATCCAGCTCTCATAAAATTGTCTGAATGAATCAGCTCTTTGGATAAGAAGGCCCAGATCTAAGGAAATACAAGACCAAATACCCCAGGAAAAAGACAATGCAGCAGTAGACAGTCCAAATCTTCTTAAAAAGAAGCACAAAAGCTACAGAGATTTGCTTCATTTGAAAGCATGCCCTTTTTACACAACAACTCCTTTATATGCAACTTTCCAAGAAGTGCCAGCCAAAGAAAGAATTCAACTTTTGGAGGGGCTAAATTCATCCAAACTGAGCAAACAAGGTTGTCTATAGCTACTCCTTGGTTTATGATAGTAAAAGCTTTCTGCTGTAGGCTATTAGCTGAAAGCTGCTTCTTATCACTCTATAAAGGATGATCGCCTTGGTTTCTAATGGGGTAATTTTGCAAAAGTACCGAGTTGAGCAAAATAGCCTCTTGCATCTCATCATAAGTGTGTTGTCTCTTCCAAGTTAATGTCCATCTCCAAGTTTCCCGTTCAAACCATCCCATGCTCGCAATGAGTTCATGCTTTTGATTTGATATCCTATAGAGGTTGGGATATGCTGTCCTTAAAAGATCATTATTCTGAACCCAAGGATCAGCCTAGAATCTTATCTTGGAGCCGTCACCCAACTGCATCCGCAAGTGTTGAAAGAATATAGTTTTGACGGGTTATTTTGCTGATGCTAGTTTTTTTATGTCTCTTTAGGGCCCTGGTATTTTAGACAAGGTCTACAATGGAATAGCTGCTATGTCTTCATTGTGAATTGAGTTTACTACTTTCCTCCATAATGCTCCCTCTTCACAAGCATATCTCCACCACCACTTGAAAAGAAGCGCTGCATTTTTTAACAGGATATCACCTACCCTAAAGCCACCCTTTCGTTTTGCCTTTTGCACAAGTTCCCATTTGACAAGGGCATTGAACCTTCCTTCTCGGCTGCCACTCCAAAGGAATCTTCTTTGGATTTTAATAATCTCATTTGCTACCTTTTTAGGCATCCTGAAGATGGAGAGATAGTAGCTTGGCAAGCTACTGAGGACTGATCTAATCAAAACCAACCTTCCAGCTCTTGATAATGTGCTACACTTCCAAGAACATAACCTGCTCTTTCTCATATTGGCACCTAAAGGCACTCCTAAATAGGTGATTGGCAATTGCACTAGAGTGCATCCAAGCTGTGCTGCTGCGCTTTGTGCCCAAGGATCATCCATCCCAAGAACTATTATCCTTGATTTCCTGTAATTTACTATCAATCCTGAGAAGGATTGAAAGCTAAGCAAGATCCTTTTGAGATTTCCCAACTGCAGTTCATCAACTTCACAAAATATCAAAGTATCATCTGCAAACTGCAGATGAGTGATATATACACCTTTTGCACCCATAGCCAGCCCTTTGAAAAAACCCAATTCTGATGCCTTTAGTAGTAACTTATTCAACACCTCAGCCATGATTACAAATAGAAACGGTGAGACCGTGAGATAGGATCACCTTGCATGAGTCCTCTTCCCATCTTGAAAGGCTTGCTTGGGGATCCATCAATGAGGATTGAAATTGTTGCTGTTGTCAGACACATCCATATCCAGCCTCTCTATGTATCACCAAAACCCATTTCCTTAAGCACTGTGTCTAAGCTATTCCAATCAACAGTGTCATAAGCTTTTTGGAAATCCAATTTAAGAAGGACCCTACCTTCTTATGTTTTTTCAGCCAGTTGACTGCCTCATTAACCACTAAAGCCCCATCAAGGATTTGTCTATCAGTTACAAAGGCAGTCTGGGCTTCTCCTATCAAATTTGGCAAGACTTGTCTTAATCTTTTGCGTAGGAATTTGGCAATCACCTTATGCACACTACCAACCATGCTTATTGGTCTAAAGTCAGACACCCCAATAACACCCTTCTTCTTGGGTATTAAAGTCGACCAAGTTGTATTAAGGCCTGAATGAAAGTTCCCAGTGTTGAAGAAATTGATAATATAATCACTGAACTCCTCCCCAATGATTGGTCATACCTTCCTCAAACATCTCAAATTGAAACCATCATCGCCTAAAGCCTTAGAGGGATCACAGCTGAGCATCGCTTCTTTGATCTCTTGATGAGTGATAGGATCTTCAAGGAAAATACAATATGCTGAATTTAGTTTGTTCAAGCCAATGGATGTGACTTCAAAGGTGGACGAGGCTTGCTTATTGTACAGCTGCTTGATGTGGGATACAATGACCTTCTTGATTTCTGTAACCTCGGTTAACTCCTCACCATCAACAGAAAGTCTATCAATCATTTTTCTCCGCCTCCTTATTGAAGCCATAAGGTGGAAGTACTTTGTGTTTCTATCTCCTTCTTTAAGAATCTTGCATCTAGAGAGTTGTCTCCAACACCTCTCATTTCTAGTCATCCAAAACCAAAGTTGAGACTACAAGGCCTCTCTTCTAAGCCACTCACAATCTGATAGAGACTGAGTTTGGGCCTTATTGTCCAGCTTGTTAATTTCTTCTTGAAAGGATTGTATTTTTTGGCCAATATGGCCAAAGATTTCTGAATTCCACTTCCTCAGAAGAGCTTTTAATGCTTTCAGCTTTTGCACGAGAGGCAGCCCAGTGAGTTGCAACCATTCTTTTTTGAATGTGCATAAGAAACTTGGCTCCTCCAGCCAACAATCAAGAGATCTAAATGGTGTGGGACCCCATTAAACATGTGCAATTTCCATAATGATAAGGTAATGATTTGAAAATATACTCCCTTTACATAAGGCCTTAACATTCGGAAATGCTTCAACAAGGTCAATCCCCACTAGGACTCTGTCAATCCTGCTTGTTGCATTTTTCCTTAGCCATGTAAACTGCTAATCAATGTCCAAGTCCATAAGTTATAAGTCATGGATCTGTTGAAGTTCTAACATTCCTGTAGTACTACTTGAAGCTCCTCTTCTTTCATGTGGGCTTAAGACCTCATTGAAATCTCCCATTAAGATAAGTGGGACACTGAAATTCGCCTTTAAAGCTCTGAGTTGATTCCAAACTTGAAGCCTTTGAAGATGGTCATTTGGGGCTTATAGGACACAAATAGCACATAGTCATAGTGTTCCTGAATGAATTCTCCATGGACACAAGTCCATCTCCTCATAGCAAGGCACCTTTTCCATATGAATGAATCCATATGCTAAGAAAGAACGAGTCCTTCAGACCCTTAATCTACAGTAACATGTTCATATTCAGCTGAATGATGACCCCAAACCCTCCAAACATCCCACTGAGATATGTCAGAATGTTTTGTTTTAACAAGGCCTATAAGATCCAAGTGGACTTCCCTGATCAAATTTCTGACCATCCTCTTCTTATTGTCAGTGCCTAAGCCTCTGACATTCCACGTGGCTATCTTTATTACAAGATCACAGTTTGAAGGACCCCTTTTGGCTTGTTCTCTCGGCTTCGGGGGAATGTCTTTCTTGTTTTTCTTTAAAGTCTTCGTTATCCTTGAGACGACAGTTTGCTCGTTATCAGTAACTTTCAAGCCCAAGACTTCTCCTATTTTGAGAGATTCTTTTGCAATTTGCACAAGACTTGCTAAGGTATCACTTGAGGTTTGCAGTGAATGCTTAGTTTTGGCTGAGGGTCCTTTGTTAGTGGCTCTGCTTTTTGTTGGAATTCGTAGGGCCTTGACATTAAGGATAGTTTGTGGCTGGACAATTCCCTATATCATTAATTGGGTCTCGAATCCCTGTGGAGGTGCTACTTCATCATAATGCTTAGCTCGACATTTCCCCTCCTCCAACTGAAACTCCTCATCTTCGACTACTTGTTGGCATGTTGCTGTGGTTTGCAAGGGTTGCCAATGCTGAGATAATTTAAGCATTTCCTCAGATAAGCCATTTTGACTAAAGCAGGTCGGCTTGGTTCACGACTCGAAATAAATGCTATCTTCATTGCTAGTCTTGGCCCTTTCATCTTCTGGTTTTGAATTCGAATTACTTTGGTTCTCTATTGTCTTTCTCACGCCTTCCCTAACCAAGTCATCACCCATCCTCAAATTTCTTTGAGCTATGTCATCATTTGCTGCCACTTCATCCTCTAGGTCCTCAAAACCTGGAACATCTCTATTGGAGTCCATGTTCTCCATAGCTAGATTATTTTGAGATGGCTGACCTTGAGATGTCATTTGCACTGCAGGACTCACCTCAGTAATCCAGATTCTGTAATTCCCATCTACCAACGAAAAGAGAATTTCTTGCTGGATTCTTCAAAAAATATCAGTAACAATTAGCACCCGCATGACTTCAAACGAGTCTGTTCGCAAGATACTTTTTTATAAGCAAATCATCTTCCCCCACAGTTCTGCAATATTTTTAAAATTTTTCCACAACCAACCATGGGGGGGGCATCCCATAAATCTCCAGCCAAGTATTCCTAGTATCACAATAATCATAGCTATTCCATTTTTTGATCTCAAAGAACCATAAGTCCAGTTCCGCATGGTTCCGCAGGGTATCTTCCATAATCTCGACTGTAGGGAAGGTTAAGATGAATTTATAACTGCTAACTTTATACATACAATGCTTCTATTACGCCAATCTTCAAGTCTTGATTGACTTCACCCTTCAAATATTGCTTGAAGGGTTGGCTTTCTTGGCTGAATCTGACAATTGAGGCCTTGTTCTGCTGTTGAAACTCTCCTTCTTTTCTTCTCCAGATTTGCTTGATCTTAGGGTTTTTCCTTTCAAGTTGGTTCTTGTGTTTGCTTTGCTTTTGGTTCCTGGCCATACAGACAAACAATTTACTCCCCCTGACATGTGTATTATTAAGCATCCGGATGCTTTTGACGGTGCCATCTTGCCTCCAATATCGGACAAATCCAAATCTTTTGTTGTTCCCTATTGCTCTTCTGGGTGGGATGTATACATCACTTACATTCCCAACCCTTCGGAAGACTCCTCCTAACCCATATTGATCAAGATCCGGTGAATATTCTTGACAAAAACTGAGAACTCCCTTTGCTGCCTTGGCTTGCTTTCTCTCCCACTCTCAGTAGTTCTTCTGGTACTCTCCATACTAATTTTTATACATCAATGGGAAGCTTTTATGGGGAAACTTGGTTAGTGTTAGCCGGACCAAGTTTTGGCGAGGACGTGTCAGAGTCGTATCACCTTATTGGCTATATGAGACTCAATCTAGTCTCCTATAAATCTAGCTTCCACACTCAATAAGAATAATGGTGTATGTCCTATAATAATTTTTTTTAAAATTGTGTGAAATCAACTTTTTGTCTATAATTTTTTACGACTAAGAAATTATAGGATGATAAACCAGTGCGAATGGGGTTAACATAATCAATGTATCATTTTGTACTCGTCAACGTATTGGACAAACGTTATAACTTCGTAATTGATAATTACTAGCAACTATTGAAAATTTGATAATTTTAAGTCATATAACATATTAATTTATGTTGAACGGTAAGACGTATATGATTATCATATGGGATAAAAGAACAAAACCGAGGGAGAAATCTCTAGAGAAGGACTTTGGAGAGAGAAGGAGAGAGAGCTTTCTCTGGTTCTTTGGATTTCCTTAGTGAATAGCATGCCTACCACGCTACCAAGCATAAGGAAAAAACATTTAAACCTAATTTTGCTTTCCTCTTGGCCATTTTGAATCCCCTAAGGTTATCGTTGAGAAATTTAATTATGCTGTCTGAGGGTCCTTCTGAAGCTCCTTCTGTTATGCTTTCATCTTCTGAGATGGGGGTGACTGTTTCTCCTAAAAAGAGAAGTCGTCCTATTCCTAGGTACATATGAGTGGGCTTTCTGCTGCTATGAGGCTAGCTTCTCTCACTATCGAAATCATCTCTCATGGGGCCTCATCCAAGCATGTTGGCTAGGGATAATAATTACATCCAAGTTCGAGGCATATTTGATTCGAACCGAGGTAAAATAATCCGATTCGAATCTGAGAAAAAAATATTCGAGTTCGAATCCAGTAAAAATAATTCGAGTTTGAGTTGGATTCGGATTGGATTCAGATGGAAGGTAACATCTGATCCAATATTCCAATCCGATCCGACTATTTTATTAAATAATTAAAATTCAAATATAAAACTTTACAAATTACAAATCCAAAGTCTACCATTCAACTTCAAGCTCCAAGCCCAACCCTCAATTTTTTACTTTAAATTTATTATTTTACAAATTTAAAGCTGACCCTCTAAACTCAATTGTAAGTCTCTAACATCAACTACCATTAGTCAATTTGCCTCCCCCCCCCCTCTGTTTTAGTCTAACTTTGTTGTCGGCCAACTGGGACCCACCCGACTCCCTATCACAACATATTGGCGCCATTTGCCTTATTGTCAATCTCCCTTAACTTAGTATTAAATGTCCAAATAGTTGGTTGGCATAATAGAAAAGTGCATATTATCGTATCGATAGGTAGATATAATAAGCTGACATGAATGGTGATGGTGGTGCTATACATTCTCAATCTGCTTCTTCTCTTTCTCCGGTTGACATCACCAAATTTTAAAAGGAGGATATGGACATGTTCTTTAGTGTTAATGATGGAGTGGAACATAAGCTTTTTGCTTTGTCAAGAAGATACAATGGGAAGAGGGTGATGATCACTTATCCTCTTCTTCCTCTTATCACTGGCTATGCCATGGATTACTATTTAAGCCTATTTGGTTGTTTATGTCTTAAACTTGAGTAGTTTTGTTTCTTGTTTTAGGGTTGGTCTCTGTCATTTCTTATTTCTAGTCTCTCTTTGTACATTATCCCTCTTCCCTTGTTAATTATGTTGTTGTGTCTTTTGGTTAGGTTTCTCTCCCTTTTTGGTCTTTTCCTTTTTTAAAACCAAGGACTAGACTCTGTCTCTTGTCTTTTAGTGGGGTTTTGTGGTGGTTTTTGTGGGGGATGATTCTTGTAAGCTTTGTATTGTTCCTTACATGCATAACAACAAGCTTTTTGTTTAGTGCTTTTATCATGTTTCCTGGTTTGACCAATCTATTTTTTGAGATATTTCACCATATATCACCTTTTGGTGGGAATCTTTCTTTGGCTTTGGGTATTTGGTTATTTTAGCACTAGGTTAGTCTATATTTTGATAAAGTTGGGGTATTTGGCTTATTCTTGTTGGAAAATGCTACATTATTATTGTAAGGTGGTTGCAATTAGTTTTGGTGCTTTTCTTCTTACTGATGTTCCTACTTTTTTTGGGTTAGGATTAGATCTAGAAAAACTGACCCGATCCGAACAACCTGAAACCAAACCCGAACTGACATTCGAAAGAATTGAACCAATCTTGCGTGATCTAAAACCCAAAATTGAACTGACCCAAAATCAAACCGATCCGAAATCATATTGACCGGATTTGACTTGAAACCCGAAATGATTCGATTTGAGTCCGAACTGACCTAAAATCTTATTGACCCAATGTAGATCCGAAATGACCCTAACCAAATGAAACTCGATCCAATTCGTTCCCGAACCGATTCTAACACAAACCCAAATGACCCGAATCCAAACCAACCCGAATCCGAGTTTGAACTGACACAATTCTAACATGATCCAATTCAAACTTAAAGTAGTGAGTAATAATACTAGTTACATAACTTCACTTGATATTTAGGATGCGAAAGACGAAAGCAGATGACAAAACCTTACTTTGAACAAATGAAATAATGCATTTGCAATTTTGAAAAGAAGTGATTTAATAAGAATTTGACTTATTTGAGTAACAAAAATGGATATATAGAATCAAGCTGTTAACATTATTATATGATTTATATTGATTAGACACAACTCTTCAAAGCTTTTTAAATCTCTGATTTGATGGTTGGGGAGAGGGGGATTTATAACAGTATTTGTTATTCTACTT
>JACYFF010031959.1:92924821-92944155 GCA_017589665.1 Selenicereus undatus
TATATGTATATGTATACACACACACACACACACACACACACACACACACACACACACACACACACATAGTCTTTTCTTGTATTAGCCATTCTGTTATTTTATTTCTACCAAAGCTTTAACTTTTGTTAATTTTCCTGCTTCCTTAAGTTTCTTAAAAATTCCCTTCTATACTTTTATGCTCGGCTTTGCTGTGGTTGTCTTAATGGTTTAATTGCTTACTTAGATTGGGGTGTAATTGAGCTGAATTGGCATGCTCGACCTTATGAGCTACCTCGCGTTTTTGCTTGTTGAGCCTGGCTTGTCGTGAGCTCAAGCTAAGCTTCTTTGTCATCCGAGCTCAGCCTCAGTCTTATGATCAAGTTAGGGCTTACGACCTCGCTTAGTATAAATAAGTTGAGCCAAAAACAAGCTGAGTCAACTAGTTAAGGTAACAAACTTAGCAAGCTTCCGCAAGCCTTCAAAGTATATGGATTCAGATACTTTTTTTTTGTAAAGATATTATTTTGACTAAGAAATATTAGTTATGCTCGTAGTGTCACAATAATACTGTGCCAGTATTATCTTTTAACCCAATTTTTCTCTTCTTTCCCCTCCCTCATCTCTTTACAATAAGACTTTCATATGCTTAGCTGCCATGCAAAGGCAGAAGTAGAGAAATCACACCACTAGTGGCAGCACACATCCTCAACATTACCACACATATTGGCTAATGATATTATCCCTTCACCTCTCAACAATGGGGCATTGATGATTGTCCATTGATCTATATTGATTGTTTATCTTCACCAATTCTTTCTTATTTGTCTAAGAGGCTTGTCATACAAACGATCCTCAAGAAGTGAGATCTATATCTAAATTTAAAAATGTAAACTTATATCAGAGCTTTGAATAAGTCGAGCTAATACTCAAACCCTATTGGAACAATCAAGTTTAGACTTGAACCTTAGGCAAGCCCTAGACCAGCCTAGCTTAGGCTCAAGCCTTATACGAGCTGAGCTCAAGCTTAATAAAGAGTCGAGCCCTAGCTTGAATCCAAACTCATGAGCTGAGCTTCAAGCTTGGAAAAGTCGGGCTCACCTCAACTTGTATACATCCCTATGCTCAAAGTTTGTGCTTTGATCTTCTACTCTTGCTCCTATACTCCTCCGACTCTTTCTCTTTTCATTCTCAAAATGTAATTTCTAGCTTTGTTCTCCCCTTATCAAGTTAAGGTTTCAAAACCTATTTTTAAAGTTTGAGATCTTGGTTAATTATGGTTGAAATTAGGTGTAAGGCTCAATTCACATTGAATCAGCCTCCCTTGCGTCAATATTGGTTTAACGCTTTCTAGGTAACTTTCTCTCCTTCTCTATTCTTAGTTTGTTTTCCATGCTTTGGGGTTCGTTTGGTGATCATGCTTGTTGATTAGTGATTAGCTATTAGTATTTGCTTTGATTTGTTAATTTCGTTGCTTGATTTAGTTATTTTGTGTGCTAATCATGTTTAGTTTGACAAAGTGGCTTAAATAGTTTAATTAATCTTGCTTAATTATTGATTGCTCTTTGAGAATGTAATGCTTTTGTAGTTGAGTGTTTAGGTGGTAATTACTTAGTTTGAATCATACTAAGTTTAATCTGGATAATTGTGTTTTAGTTACAATTAATTTAATTAAGCATGTTTAGTGTAGGAGTTGGGCCCATCAATCATCTTTGGTTATTTATTACTTTTTAATTACTGTAAATTATCTGGTTTAGTTTCTGACATTTTCTGGCATTTTAAGTTTCTGACATTTTCTTCTCTGTTTTTCTTTGGAGTGGGTATTACCAGCCTCTGTAATCTTTACTTTTGGACTGGGTATTACCGGCCTTTGTGAATTGGGACCTTCGTGTTCAGTCACGGTCAATCGGGACACCTCATCCCATCTTGTTCAACACGCACCATACCAGACCAGAGCCGACGGTGGTGTCGTCGGGGTTTAGTCACCGTCAATCTGCAAGGTGCAGGTTTCTCCGGCGTTCTTCCGGTGTGGGTATTGCTGTGCCACCGGTGGTTGTTGGACAACCTTGGGTGTGCCAGGACCCCGATGGTTGTGACTACGGTAGGGAGGGTCGTTGCGGAGGTCCAGAATTTTCGACGACTGCAGCCTGTTGCTCGGAGCAACATTGGACCGTTGGGTGCTCTTCCCCAGGCGCCTGAGTAAGTTGGCCTGATCTATTCCCTTCCAGGAGCTGGGTGCATGCTAATATTTGCGTTACTTATTCTACTTTACCCATTTGTTTAACTGGTTTCACGTGTGAGTGTTTATTTTTTTCAGTATTTTATTGACTTTCTTTATCTTAGTATGTCTATTTATCTCATTAATGCTTTCCTTTTTCCATTAGTCCTGTGTTATTTTTATTTTCTTATTCATCTTGCCTTAGGATTTATCTTGCCTTATTATTCTACCCTATTATTATTATTATTATTATTATTATTATTATTATTATTATTATTACTATAATAATACTATTATTGTTATTATTATTATTGTTATTATTATTATTATTATTATTATTATTATTATTATTATTATTATTGTGTTTACTAAGTTTGAGGTTTACTAAGTCTGTGGTTCTTTGTAGCCAATGTCTCTTTACCTTTTAGTTTTAGTGCCTGGTTCTTCTCCTAGTATTTAGGCCCCACCGGGGTTTTTGGGGAGCTGCTTTCTGCCTCATTTATTTTCAGTGCAAACTTATTGTGTTTTTAGTAGGATCTTTTAGTGTGTTGCGGGAAGTGTGTGTTGGCAACTTAAGCTAGTGGCGAACGATGTAGTAGCTTCAACCAGTCCTCCGGGGGGGTAATGGAGTTAGGAGGGGTGTAGGGTTTTAGAAGGTGTGCCTAGCGTCTTGGAATATTAGGTCTCTTATGGGTAAGTCTATAGAATTAGTTCAGTCACTGCATAGACGTAGGATTAGCATAGCTTTTGTTCAAGAGACGAAGTGGGTGGGGGCTAAAGCTAGAGAAGTTGATGGGTACAAATTATGGTATTCGGGGTCAATTAAGGCGAGGAATGGAGTTGGCATTTTGGTTGAGAAGGAGTTGGTAGACTTTGTTGTTGAAGTGAGGCATAAGAGTGACTGAATTATGGCCATTAAGGTTTTGGTGGGTTCAGATGTCATAAATGTGGTTAGTGTTTATACTCCTCAAATAGGTCTGACAGACGATATTAAGAAGCTTTTTTGGGAGGATTTGGATATGGTCATCCAGGATGTACCTCGGAGCGAGAAACTTCTCATATGAGGAGACTTTAATGGCCATATTGGTGTTGGCTCAAATGGGTATGATACGGCCCATGGGGGTTTCGGTTTTGGGGAGAGAAACAACGAAGGAGTTTCTGTGCTGGACTTTGCAGTGGCCTATGATTTGTTGGTAGTAAACTTGTTTTTCAAGAAGAAGAAGGACCACTTGGTGGCCTTTAAGAGTGGCTCCTTAAAGACCCAAATTGATTACTTCTTGACGAGGGCGGATAGTCGGAGATTTTGTAAGGATTGTAAGGTGATTCCTAGTGAGTATCTAGGTACTCAACATAGGTTGCTAGTGGTGGATGTGGAGTTCAAATGTGCTAAGTGGAAGAAGATGAGAGTCGGGGACCCTAGAGTTAAGTGGTGGACCGTCACGAAGGAGAACGCCGTGTTGTTATCAGAGAGGATTACGGAAAAAGGAGCTTGGAGGCGGTCGAGGATGCAGATTCAATGTGGGAGGCAATGGCTGATTGTATTTGAAGGTTGGCTAAAGAAATCCTAGGTACTTTTAGAAGAGGTGGTAACAAAATGAAGGGTGCCTAGTGGTGGAGCGAGGAGGTAAAGGAGAAAGTCAATGAGAAAAAAGAGGCATATGCTGATTTCATGAACAGTAGAACATATGAAGAGAGAGAGATTAGTATAGTTAGATATAAGGCAGCTAAGAAGGTAGCCAAGAAAGGTATTGCGGTAGCGAAGAGCATGGCTTATGATAGGTTATATCATAGACTGGAGACCAAGTAAGGGGAGAAGGAAGTCTTTAAGCTAGCGAGGGCTAAGAAAAGAAGAACAAAGGATTTAGGTGTTGTGAGGTGCATCAAGGATAAAGATGGTAAGGTGTTATCTGAGGAGGCAGAAATCAAGGAGAGATCGCAAAGGTACTTTTCCAAACTCCTCAATGGTGAAGTGATGGAAGATTCCCGAAGTGGGGAAAGAGAGTGTAGTGAGAGGAGACTTGATCCGCGAGTGTGTGGTCATATCAGCATGGATGAGATTAAAGAGGCCTTAAGGAAGATGACCAATGGGAAGGCAGAGGGTCCAGATCAGATCCCGGTGGAAGTGTGGAAGTGTTTGGGTGAAGAAAGATTAGAGTGGCTTACGGAGCTTTTCAATATTATTTTTAGGACCGCTAAGATGCCCAAAGAATGGAGGTCTAGTACAGTCATCCCTTTATACAAGAACAAAGGTGATATCTAAGATTGTAATAATTATAGGGGTATAAAGTTGCTCAGTTACACTATGAAGTTATGGGAGAGGGTGATTGAGAGAAGATTGCAAAAGGAGGTTTCAGTTTCAGATAACCAATTTGGTTTTATGCCAGGTAGGTCGATTATAGAGGCGATTTACCTCCTTAGAAGGCCCATGGGCTTGTACAGAGATAGAAAGATGGATCTTCATATGGTGTTTATTGACCTGAAAAAAGCATATGATAGAGTTACGCGAGAAGTGTTATGGAGATGTCTGGAAAAGAAAGGAGTGTCACCCATGTATATTCGAGTTATTAAGGATATATAGGAGGGAGGTAGAACGAGTGTTAGGACACCATGAGGGGTCACCAATGACTTCCTCGTTGGTATGAGCCTGCATCAGGGTTCTGCCTTAAGCCCTTTCCTTTTCACTCTAGTTATGGATGAACTTACCAAAGGGATTCAAGATGAGTTACCTTGGTGTATGCTATTTGGAGATGACATTGTTCTTATTGATGAGACCAGACAAGGAGTTAATGACAAGTTGGAGCGGTGGATGCATACACTGAAATCTAGAGGTTTTAGAGTAAGTAGATCGAAAACGGAATACTTTCATTGCTGTTTCACTGGAAGGGTGGATACGCGGGGGGGGGGGGTCACCCTGGATGGGAGGGCGACACCTAAGGTCGATAAGTTTAAGTATCTAGGCTCGATCATTCAGCAGAATGGGAATATTGATAAAGATATTAACCAGCGAATAAAAGTGGGCTGACAAAAATGGAAGTATACCTCAGGTGTGTTGTGTGATAAGAGGGTGCCCCTTGGATTGAAAGGTAAAGTCTATCGTATGGTAGTTAGACCAGCTGTTCTTTATGGATTGGAATGTTGGCTTCTAAAAACGGTGCAGGTTCAAAGGTTGATGGTAGCAGAGATGAGAATGATTAGGTGGATGTGTGGTTATACGAAAATGGACAGAATTAGGAATGGAGTAATAAGAGAATTAGTTAAAGTAGCTCTCATCGAAGATAAGATGAGAGAAACAAGACTTCGATAGTTTGGCCATGTGAAAAGGAGGAGTGTGGACGCTCCAGTAAGGAGATGCGAAATGATCAACATCCCTGAAGGCAAAAGAGGAAAGGGGCGACCAAAGAAGAGTTTGGACGAGGTGATTAGAGAGGGCTTGAAAGTTGTCGGTTTGTCGGAGGATCTGGCTCAGGATAGGAAGCTGTAGCGGGATAGAATTAAAACCATAGAATACAAAGGGTCGACCCCGTAGTTGTCTTTTGGTTACAGTGGCTTAGTACTGGTAGTGGTTTTTTCGTATATTATGTTTGTATGCAGGTAGTACTTTCTTCTGGGAAGAAACATCGTTTGCTTACATCTGGTTGTTAAGGTACATTACCTTCTTATGATATATTGTACTTTTGTTACATAGCTTCAGCAACTTGTCTTTTTAATATATCTTAGTCATTCGTTGTTATGTGTCCTTAATTTTTCCATTAAATGTTTTCACAAAATCTATCTTCTATAAAAAATTTTCACAAAATCCTTTTCTGTGGGTCTCTTGGAATCAGTCTCTCTATGGGTATAAATGCCGGTAGATACAAGGTTGCTTACAACCGGATCTCCCCAGACCCCGCGAAAACGGGACCCACACTGGGAGGTGTTGTTGTTGTATCTGGTTTAGTTTCTAAGTGGCCTAAGTTCATCCCAGTCAGTGAAGATGACTACAATTGCTACCACTATGACCGTGGGACATTTAAATTCTTCTCCCATCTAAAGCCCTTACATTAATCAATTCCGATTTGAAGCTTTGAAAACGTATGAAGCTTTGAATAGTTAAGCATGGTTAGGGTTCAACAATATTTGACTATGACTAGGTCAGATATTGCTTATGTAATTCTTATTGTATCTTAATGTATGCATGCTTCTCACCTTCATGCTATGTAGCGTACTTGAAATATTTGCTGTAAAATGTGTCTTATTGCTTATTAATTCTTATTGTAATTCTGAATGTGTCGTAGCTGTCCTTGTGTATTCTAATGCTAACTAGACATGGTGTTAAAAGCTCTAAATTTGCACATGGCCATGCCATCTTTTTGACTGGGGACCTAATCTCATCTCAAAATGATCTAAAAAGAAAGCAATCGTCTCCAAATCCCCCAATGAAGATGACTATCTGTTGTTGCACATACTTTCACTAAATCTCTATGGATTCATTATTACCTGTTAGCTGAGTAGGGATTTGTTTTCACCAAAACTCTTTCGTTCGCTATGTGCCAACATCAACACTATGTGCATTGTTGCCAATCTCATGTTGTTATACAATCATATAAAAACAGATTAAGATGGATCATCACTTTATTTGAGAGTCAATCTCAAAGATGTCCTTGTAGTCTACCACAATATTCCCCCTCAATTACAATTACTCAGCTGATATTGTCGCTAAAAGTTTAAATGTTCAATCTTCAATTTTATATCAATTGGACTTGCAACGAACAAGTCACGTATAAGTTTAAATGAGGCTCCAACTCAAAATCAATTGACAATAGGTGGAGAAACTCACAAGCTTATATATATGCTCAAACCCTTTAAATTAATCAATGTGGAACAACACTTACTTTTATATTCTTTGTATTTTATCAATATAGGACAGTACCCACTTTCATATTTCAACACTCAACATGTTTAGTTCTTAAAAACCTGTATGAGTTTCTGACCCTATCCAAATTGCGAGGTCGAATAGAGGAATCTAGACTATATAAGGATAGAGTTTAAGTTTCTAACTCTTATTTATCTATGAATATAACGTTCTAGGGTTCTAAGTTGGTAATAGCCCCTAGTTACCCATTTAGAGAAAAAGGTAAAACCATTAAACCAAATTAATTATGGGAACAAATTTTAAATTCCTAAGGCACGACGTGAGTACATATATGTTATTATTTCATTATTTTTTAATTTAGGATGCACTAAGCCTCTGTTTGGTCCTTAGAAAATTTGGTGGAAAGAAAATTTGAGGGAAAAAAATGTGAAGAAAAAAAAGTATAGAGAAAGTGAGTTTTTATCTTAATTGGATTGAGGAAAAAAATACAAGAATTTGGATGAGAAATTTAAATATTGATGAACTACTTAAATCATGACGCCATCTAAGTAGTGCAAGGTTGAAGAATGTTAGGCATTCTTTTGAGAACTTTTACCAAACTTTTCTCACAATTTTATGAAGAAAATTTTATCATTTGTTTCTAACAATTTTTCACTTAATTTTCTTCCATATTTTTTTTCTTTGTGATTATCTCTAAACCAAATACAAGAAAAAAAGTTACTTTTCCAAATTTTTTTCTTTTCACCAAATTTTCTAAAGTCCAAACGGAGCCTAAAATATTACTGGACTAATCAATATCTTTTGGACATAATAGATAGGCACTTATTTGTCATTAAATTGAATTTCTCTAAATTAAATTGCTCATCCTTTTCATTGCATTATGTGCAAATTCAATGTCAAATTTATTTAGCAAGACTCATGGTCTGTCTCAACTCTCTTGTAGTCTATATCAGAGCTAGCTTCACAATGTTCTACACACATGCTTGTGAAGATTGCAGCATTTTCAATGGATTCGATTCAGTTTCCTCTGTGCTCTCTTTTTGAGTTGGCATCGCCAACCCCCTTGCCTTGTCAAGCTATAGTGCTATCTTGTCTTGCCTCACTTCATATCAATCAGTGCCGAAATCAGGAATTTTGAGAAGGGACATCGATAACAAGTACACAATGAATATGTGTCACAAGGAGTCGATGATTTGTGAGTTGCAAAAATAAAGATAGTTAAAATAAAATAAAATAATGACACTATGTGAATGAGTGCTCAAACCTACGACCACGCAACAACTACGGTATAACACACGCACGCTCCAACCACTCAACTAAGCGCATTTCAATGTTGCTATGCACCAAATTTTTTATTTGTAATAAACTTCTAATTTTTTAATTCTTGTCGAGCATTAAAATTTTTTTAGAGAAGAGTGTCAGGTGACCGCACTGTATCCACACTCACTTCGTCCCTAGATGTCTTTATATGTTATCATATGGTATGAAATACGGGGATTGATTGACTCACATGAAAAAATACTCTTTAACATAATTGTAGACAATATGTGCTATCCCCCCCAAATCAAGTGTAAAATTAGAGCAATTTTTAATATGAATTTCATTAAAGTAGAATTTGAAAAATGTGGTTAGTTGTAAATGTATAAATTTATAGTTGACCAATAAAAGAAGGTGATAAATAATCGTACATTTTCCATATATTATTAAAAATATATCTTGAACCTATATATAAACGCATCTTTCCTTGTGCTTTTGTCTCAGGAGATTAGATGCGATGAGAATTCAAATGAATCCACTATTTATCATTCAACTGATTTCAAACTGTAGAGTTGTGATGGGATCAAACAGCATGCCCCTTATAATCATGCCAAAAGCAACTGTCAATTAGGCATAATGTTCAATGATTTAGTCCATTATTAGAGTCTAAAGTTGTAAAATTAAATACTACTTTGTTAAATTCTGTCAACAACTATACATTTCAACGTGTTGTGTAAGAAAGGGAGGGATTTTCGCACTTTGCACACTTTAGGTTTTCGACATTAATTTTTTCAACCCTAACCATTGATGCATGTTTGATGTAGGATCCAAGTTCGGTGAGATAATGATGTGACGGATAAATTAGTCATGCATTGCCTCAACTACCTCTTCTGTATGTGAATGGAGTTTGGTAATTTATAGAGATTATTGTAGATTTTAATGGTAAAAGTCTTATTAGAAAGTTTCAATCTCTGCTTTCACTAGAAGATTCCGATCCAATCAAACGAATAAAAAAAGGGTCTCAATTTAAGTTTTGAGACCGAAAACTACTCGATTTTAGAGAAATTATGCATAATCATAATGGTTTTCTTCTTCCTTTTTTTTAAAAAAAATTAGATGAGGGGAGCCTCTCTTGCAAATAACCTCACAAGGTCGGTAATTTATGCATAAGTTGCACGTTCTTTAGCTAGCTTGGTTAAAATAATGTTGTAATGCCATCTTAATCATCCACCTGTTATGAATTAATGAAACATTTAAGGCTACAGATGTGATTGAAAAAGACTGCTCATGGGTTTAATTTTTTATGATAATGATTGATTACAAGATATGTTAATCATGAGAGATCAAATGAAAGGTAATATAGTTTTCATTCAATAAGGAGAAGAAACAACAGTTACAAATTAAAAGAAAGATTATTCTTCATTTATGAATCAATTACACTTGGATTTTGGAACGACACAAAAGGCAAACAAAGACAACCAATAAGAACACGTAAAATCAGTTGTTACATTCTAGACGTACGTACGTGAAGGACATCAACACAGTTAAGCAAATTATTATAAGTAGTATATAGTTTATAACTACTTTGCGATTTTTACCCATAAGCTCAAGGCAATCCTTTTCCAATGCCACCACCGGCACCGCCACCAAATCCACCACCGGCACCACCACCACCACCAAGTCCACCGCCACCACCGAACCCTCCGCCACCTCCAGCACCTCCACCTAATCCACCTCCAGCTCCAGCTCCGCCTCCAAACCCAGCACCGCCCCCAAAACCGGCCCCACCGCCAACTCCACCGCCGCCCCCACCTCCAAACCCTCCGCCACCTCCTCCACCAAGACCTCCCCCAAGTCCTCCTCCAGCACCAGCACCTCCACCAAACCCAGCACCACCACCAAGGCCAGCACCGCCTCCGCCACCAAAACCGCCGCCGCCTCCTCCACCTAGGCCACCACCATGGTGGGGGAAGAAGAATTTCTCATCATCTCCAAATGAATGAGTAGTGCTACCTAGCTTCCTTGCACTAGTAGTGTAGACTAGTGCACCTAGGACAAGACATCGGAAAAGCTTGCTATTCCAAGTCATCTTCAACTTGCGGCTACAAAATACTTAGCTTGTTAGATGACTTGGGATGAGAAATTAAGGGAAGAAGGAGGGGGGATTATATAGGGATGATTTGACAAAGCCACTCTACCAAATACAATGGGTAATTAGTGAAAGGGTTTTACTCAGCTAGAACAGTTGAGAGAGTTTTAAATGTAGTGTGCATCTTTTCATCAACAAACCGTGTTGCAATACTTAATGACTTCAACTGCCATGTTTGAAAAGAAAGAAATTGCAAAGCTTAGCTGGACACCCTCTCCCTCATTCATTAATCTCATAAGGCTGGAACTTTAGACCATACAACTTTGGTATGTACGTACTTGATCATTCATTTTTCACTTTGTAAAGTTTGTTTTAGTTTGCATTTTGAATTGGCAGAACACAATGTGACTCATCTTTGAGGTGAAAGGGCTGCTTTTATGGGTCATTAGTGGAGGAGGGTGGCCAGGTGATGACTTAGCTTCATAGAGAGGAAGTTATTCTACTCTGCAATAGCTAGGTGCATTTTTACACATGTAACTTTTAGGGTGTATCGGTTGGAGGAAAAATGATTTTTTTTAAAAAATTATTTTCGATTAACATTTTTTTGCTTCAAAGAAATGAATTCTCATGTCAAATTTTTTTTTTTATAATTGTTAGATAATATTAGTTGTTAGTATTAGCTGTTAGTTGTTACCTGTTCGAGTTAGCTATTTGTATTAGCTGTTGTTGAAAAACTGTTTGGTAAAATTAACTATTTCTAATAAAACTGTCAGACAGAAAGCTAATTTTCCAAAAAGCTCGTGGAATTAGCCTTTTTAGATTAGCTTTTTGGATACAAAAAGCTCTTGTAATTTATTTTTTTTTCACGAAACACTCAAATTAGCTGTTTTACTAGTTAAACAACTAATCTTGGTCAAAAACGCTTTTTGGCCAAAAAAATGCTTCAAAAAGCTATTTGTCAAACACTCCTTTAGTCTCTTTGACGTTTACTTTATGCATAGAAACTCTTTTGTTCAAAAGAGACAAAAAGGAGAGGGAAAAGAGTGTTTTAGCTAGTTAAGTGGAAAGCTTGAAAGGTAGGAAGGCAGACAGAAAGAGGACCCCAGGTAGGAGTGTGTAAAAAAATCCAAAATCAAAAACTGAACCGAAAAATTGAAAAAATCAAACCAAAAAACTAGTTAACTGAATAAATTTTTTAAAAAAGTCGGTTTGGTTACGGTTCAAACAATTTGAAAATTCGGTTAATCGGCAGTTAACCGAATCAAAAATAATTTTGTTCTTTAAAAAATTATACATACAAAATAAAAAATTTAAGTAAGAAAGTGCACCTTTTTATTATTTAGAAATGGTAACCAAAGTTTCATTTTTATAAAAAAAAATCTAGACATAAAAAAAATGAAAAGTTTAGGCAAGAAAATATACTTTTTTTATTATTTGTGAACGGTTAACCGATAACTGAACCGAAAAGTTGGTTAACCGAACCGAAAAATCAGTTACCGACTTGTTCGGTTCAGTTACGATTCTGGTTTTGGACGAACAGAAATTTTCGGTTAACCGAAAAACGGTTAACCTAAATTTTGGTTTGGTTACGATTTGGAATTTTTTTGAACCAAAAAACTAGTTAACCGATTTTCAATTAACTGAAACTCCGGTTAATCGATTTTGCACACCCCGACCCGGGGGAGAGGAGAGAAATAAAGTAGATATCTAGGTCATTAGGAATTGGAATAAAATGGTTAATTAATAATTAGGTGAGAGAAAATTACTTATTGAACTATTAGATGAGAGAATATAATGATTAATAGTAAGTGGGTCAATTTGTTGGGCTCTATCTAACACAACAAACCAAGGGAGGCAGGATATCAAAATCCAAGCAAGAGCATCTCTAATTGGAGTTCCAAATTTCGGAACATCACCCATCCACGCCGTCAAAAGTTTCATCTTTTAAAACTTGCATTCCTTTACTTCTTCAGCCCATGAAATTTCGACTTCGATAATCCAATAAAAAATATTTATCATTAGTCCCACCACTAAACGTGTTTTATTATTTTTATTCCTTTTATTTGGTATTGTTATTTGCGTTTATAACTAGTCATATTTTTATTGTCCAATAAATTGAATATTTTCTTTAATTTATGAAAAATTGAATTATTTTTTAAATTTCCAAAAAATGAATATTTTTTAAATCCCCAAAAATTGATAAAATGGATAATGTTCAGCGTTGGAAATTAGGCTCCCAGGTGCTATCCTCCATGTGCTCGTAGTTAAAAGTAAGGTCCTACCAATCACATTCGTTCTCAGCAATATTGTAGAGTATACCACATGTCTTCACTGTTAGAACAAAGTGAGCCTTCTCCATGTGTCTAATAGGATCGCGGATGATGGCGAAGTGAGCTTGTAACACACCAAAGGCTCACTCTATGTCCTTCCTAACGGATTCTTGACATTCAGCGGGGAATTTGGCCTTTGGTCTATTAGCAAGGGGAATGGTGTTCATGACGGCCACCCATTTTGGATAAATATCATCAGATAGGAAGGATCCAATAACTCGTGACTATTGACGACATATTCACAATTTGGTGCCTGATTCTCATACACCTCTTGCAAAACTATAAACGTTCAAGGACGTTTATGTCATTGACACTTCTCAGGAACCTAAAGAAGTCGTGTCATATCCAAAGGTCGCAGGAAGCAACCGCTTCAACAATCAAAAGGGACTTTTTAGATCTATTTAACAAACATTGTTTTGTAACCGCTTAGACAGTTCTTCCACTCCTGGTGTATATAGTTAATGCTTCCTAATATACCGAGAAAATTGCGACTTGGGTAGGCTTTCTTAAATACTCTTGCCAAAACACTACAATGACCCCAATGGAAAAAAAATTCAAGCACTCCAATGATGTATTTTCACCAATCTTCAAACATCCATTAACACAGTATGGCTCTATGCTACAAGTCAACATTGGTATGGCTGTGGTGCACTTAATTAGCAGAGACAACCCATGCCGGCCAAAAGCACCGTATCTCAACTGGAAGTACTCAGAATGATTTCTGATGGCCTCTACTATGCGAAGGGACAAGTGCTTTTGCGTTGTAGATCTATAATGTCTACGGGTTCCATTGTAGACTAAATCCTTTGCGAAGTAGTCATTGTATAGGAGGTCGTAAGCTCCATCAATCTCTCTTAATAAATCTTTTCTTCTTTCTTGGTCTTCATGGATGATGAAGCACTTTGCTCTTGTCTAACTTGTCTAAACTTTAGAAGTAGTTCTATTTTCTTGGTGTCAGTTCCATCATCTAGAAGATATTCTAAAATCAAGGCATCATCACTACATTCTTTGAGTATGAAGCTCAACCTATCTGATGGTGAGGAGGAAAAAGATGAAGAGTATGAATCACTCACTCTGAACCACCTATGCATACATAATCGTGATTCGTAAATAATAAAGTTAACGTAACACACTTAATTATAATAAACTTCAAAAATGTAAACTTACAAACAAAGATTCCGTTTCATAAATAAAGAGGCTCCATACATCTTATGGCAAACATTTCTTAAACTACCATAGCATACATAGCATATATTTCTTAGACTGATGTACTACGACCTAGGTTTCAATCTAAATACGTTTTATAGTCAGTTGAGGACATTGTTTGGCGGTACAGGCTCCTAATTTCTTCTCGTATTTGACCATATCTAGTCAGATCCTTAGGACACATCTCATCCTTAAGAAGCTGCTCCGTCCCTTGAAGGCCTGATGTCGATCTCTCAGTTGTACTGCTTGCTTAGTTGTTGCTATCGTCCTCTCCTGCACTTTGACATATCATTCAAAATATGTCATTCTTCTCCACATTCGTTGTCTCTAACACTGATAGGACTTCAGTCATCTAATCCAACACTGGGTCCTCAACTTTTTCCTTCGTCTTTCTCTTGGTGGCTTTTCTTCCAATGGGTGGATTAGACCACCCCTGCTTCAGTTGACATCTACTCACTACCGAGGTGGATGGCATGCCGGGGGTGGAGCTGTCAGAGAGTATGTGCTCATCTCATTTATCCTAAACTGTTTTGACGACACTTCTACAATTTGATCACAAAATGTCTTCCATTTAGGTTGTTCCTTTGATAGCATCGACCAATGCATAAGGTTAAACTTCTTTCCTATTTTGCCAAAATGCAAATCATGAACCTCATCGATAATATGCTCCTCATTCAGCCCGCTTGGGTTTAACCAATATATTTTCTTCACACAACCAATCCACTTGAATTCCAATGGAGTGACCCGGTTCCAATGAGTATTGCAAATTTTTGTCGTTGTCCTTCAAGCTCCACCTGGAGCGTATTTATTAAAGGCGATGGCCACCTTACCCCAAAACCTAGCTGTTTTTTATCCACCTGTTAGGGGTCTGTACTTATGTTTATCTAAGATCTCACTAAGTAACATCCTCCACTATCATCCACTTGGTCCTACCTCCATCATCCTTACTATTGGTTGGGTTACTATTAGGTCGAGGACAAGGAGTTGATCAGGGCGTAGGATGAGGATGCAGTGGGTAATTCGAGGAGAATTGGACCGTAGCTATAATTTGTCATTTGAGGGGCATTTTAACTTTGGTGGGGTGTTTTGTGATGGAAAGTAATGTGGGGATATTGTGTGGGAGGGGGGTATACAGTGGATATTGCCAATTTGGGCGATTTCATCATGAATCATTCTTGTTGAATAAATTTATAAAAAATTTGGTGTATTAGGATCTATTTTATGGGCAAACCTGCATGTATTATATATCCTTTTAAATTGTAAATTGTAACATACATATTTGAACATACCAACTTAAGCAAGTATTCAAACAATTTTAAATTGAACATATAATTTAATGTCTAAACATGTACTTTAGCATATAAGCATGCAATTTTCCCAAAACATACTAATTTCCATAAAAATGGTCAAACTAGCCTAATCATATTAAATTAAAAAAGTAAAATACAAACACATATGATGTATAACAACTAATTACTTTTCAATTTTAATTCAAGCATACTATATTGAGTTAACCAATTAAGTAATGTCCAAAATAATCAAATAATTTAAATTCTAAGTTCCACAAATTTAATTTTCTAAATTCATTTGAAATTAAACATGTAATTTTCAACTCCACAATTTCAAAAATTTACTTTCTGACATATTCAAAATACACAAATTTCAAACATATTAACTTCTAAAATTATCCTAATATGTACTGATTTAATATTCATATATCTTTCCTAAAATATTAATTACATCAGCATGCTAATAGTAGTTTCATCATGTTAAATTGAGTGACATAATTTACTATCTAAAGATGCATGCCATGTAACCAGCGATTAATTCAAACATACTAACTTAAATATGTTACCTTAAAATATTTAACTCATACATATTGACTTATAAACATTTTAAATTCTACCAATGTAAATTCTAACATATTTAACAATTATTAATTGTGACATAGTTTAGCATATTCAGTTTTAAACATAGTTATTTTTGTAAATTTAACCTACATGCATGCAATTCTAAACAACTTTTTTTTTAAATAACTTAACAACATTAGAATTCTAGCACAATTATTTGTTAAATTTATACAACATGCCAAATCTCGAACATAATTATTTCTTAAATACAAAAAACTTGCGAAATCTATCATAATTAGTTTCTACATATAAGAACATGCAAATTATAACACAAATATAAGCATAAATATAAAAATCAAAATTTTAAAGTGTCTTACGAACTACTTCACTTTTTGTTTGAAGTTTTAGGCGATAATTTGTCGTATTTTACGTGTCTCTTTCACTTGATTTTTGTTCATATAATAATGTAATCTTTAGGATTTTTACTCGTTTGATTTACTTTTATAGGTAATAAGATCAACCAAGCAAGTGCCACGAAAAGGAGCAAAAAGGAACAAAAGAAAGAGGACAAAACAACGCGCGACGGGTAGTCGGTGGACTGCACCACCACCTGTCGCCAACACCCTAGCCAGCGCCAGCTAGCCAGGGGCAGGCGACGGCCTGACCGTTGGCCAGGTGACGACTGGTCGTCAGCCTGGCGATGGCTATCGCCCGGGGTGCCGCGCATTGGTTTGTTTTCTCCGGCCTTTCGTATAAAAGGGCTTTGCTTGGGTATTTTTGGGGGTTCTTTTGGCCAATTTTTTAGACTAATTTAGGTTAGGTTTTAGCCAATAAAAACGTCAATAGGAGGATTATATTAGGAGATTAGATTGTATTTTGGGATTCAAGCTTGTGGATTTCAAGTTCATTCAATCAATTCAAGCTTAAGTTTCCCTTTTCTCTGTCTCTTTATTTCATGTTTGTTCTTGTTTTTCTTTTGTTTAATCTTGTTAGTTTAGATTATATGTAGCTTAAATGTTTAGTTTTTATTATGATTTTGTGTTAATTAGTTGTTTTAATCCATGTTAAACTAGATTAATTTCCCCTTTGTTCATGTTTGTTGAGTTATTTGTTAGCTTAGGTTTAGTTTGGGATTTTTACGTTTTGTTGATAATTAGTTATTAATCTTGGTTGCTTGGATTATGATTAGCTCTTTGATGGCTAATTAGACTTGTATTGGACCTAACCGCACCCAATTCTCGCTTAGAACTTAGAGGTTTCCCTCACGCCCGCCAAGTGTTCGATGAAATACCTGAGAGAGCTTTCATTGTTATTTTTGGGCGATTGACTTATGCTGAGAGGTGAGGTCAATTAGCTAGCGTGGAAGAGGGGATAGTGGGGTTTGGGACATGAACATAGTCCCAATTCTGGCTAGGTTTGAGGGTTACTAATTTTGTGGTCTAATTGGGCTAACCCCATGAAAATATGTAGTTAGGCTAATTAGGCTAGCTAGTGACCCTTGAGAGAGGGCTTGGGTGATCTTTGATGGTGCAACCGACCATCTCTTGTTTTCGGTTAAGGTCGGGTAGGTTAGGACTCCTTTTGTCTGTTTGGTTAATCGATTGGTTAAATTATAGTCTCACGCCACCTCTTTTGCTGTCATTAGTTTAGTTTAGCTTAGATTTCATTTCCTTCCTTTCATTTGGCCTAGATTGAACACTTAAGCTAATCCTGGTACTTGAAACCTAACTCTCATTGGACGGTACCCCGAGTACTCGACGATAAAACCTTACACTTGGGGTTATAAATTTAAAACTCGAATTCTTCCTATCAAGTTTTTGGCGCAGTTGCTCGGGAGTTGGCGCATTTCAATATCGGGGTTTACTTGAGCATTCGAGGCTATGTCTTTAGAAAATCCAAAAAATTAAAAAATCAAAAAATTTGAAAAGAAAATGAGAATCATAATGGCTATTTTTCATTTACCTCAATTTGAGCATGAACCTTTTTTGCAATACTTGTCTAGATTGAATGATTATCGTGCCCAACATGTGCTTTTTGAGTGTGAAAAATGGGAAATATGCGATGTTGTGCTTGATAGGATAACACATGAGATCCGAGCTATCATTGAGTCCATGTGTTATGGTGGTTTATGTTCTTTAACTGTTGATGATATGTGAGACCTGTTTAAGTCCTTGGCTTGGTATCAATGGCACCATGAGCATGCTAGTGAGTCTTTTGAGCGCCCTTCCCCCATTTCCTATGATTTGCAAGCTTATTCTCCTCTTGTGTGCTCTTATTGTTCATCTTTTGACCACGATGTGAATTCTTGTACCTATTACGATATTTCTAATGACTGCTATGCTGGACTTAGTGTCGTGATAGAGACAATGAGTGGGTGACTTAAGTAGTTTGTTGGTAAAATGAGGGAGAGTGGCCTATTGCATGAGACCGACCCTAGTCTATCTTATCCTAGACTTGAGGTCAGTCCATATGATGATTGTGAGTCTTTCCTTCCCTTAGAGCCTGATTTCATGGTTGATTCACCTTTGACCGGCCTAGGGGAAGTGATTGATCCTCTCTTGACATCTTTACTAATCGTCGCTCCATCCTTACCTAGCACACCTAGAGACACCACTGAGGGTGTTTTGCACTTACTTTCTTTTTGTCCCCATCCTGTAGCTCAATGCACGGGGTCAGAGATGGGTGAGTCTCTTAGGGGTGATGCTAGTTGTATTGAGGATGATTCGTTTAATTGGTCGGACAGTATTGCATTGTTAGAGCCTTCTTTTGAGGAGTATTGTAGTGATGATGTGAGGGTTGGTGCCGCTCTTAGCATTGAGCATATTGACCCCATTTGCACTGAGCCACTTGACTTGGTCCCCATTTCATCCCCCTTCCTTTCCACCAGGGGCGGAGCCAGGATTCAGAGCAAAGGGGGCGAGATTAATAATACACATAACATAAACTTTAATAGTTCTAAAAATGAAGTGTCGTAGCTACTATATTCAAGAAAGTTGTCCTCAATAAGATCTCATGTTTTGAAAGTAAAGTATAATATCGTCGTTCGAGAAGGATTAGTAAACTACATATAAACAAGGAAGCAAATACAAACAAAATTAGCCCAACTTTAAATCTTCAACCAAGAAGACAATTAGGTTAAAATTCTCATTTTTCAATTCATGAATCATGAGTAATTCACTACGTTAATCAATTATTTAACATGAATCTAACTAAAATCAGTAAAATAAACATAATTATTTACAAAATAACAAAATTTAAAACAAAAAAATTGAGAATTTTTGGGAGTTATCTCAAATTGAGATTTGGGACTTAGGAGGAGAGCTGAGAAGGAGTGGAGGCGGCATCACTAGTGGCGGGCATGGCGGAGTTGGCGATTGGGCTGGGCAGAGAGTGAGAGAGAGTGCATGGGAGTTGGGATTGATGGCCGTGGTTAGTGGCTCGGTGGCTGCGTCACTGCATGAGTGTCTGAGGAGGAAAACAAGCAGAAATTAGATAGTCGTGAGGCAGTGGCTCGGTGGCTGCGTCACTGCGTGAGTGTCTGAGGAGGAAAACAAGC
>JACYFF010031959.1:92952648-92981094 GCA_017589665.1 Selenicereus undatus
TTGGATCGGAGTCATGTTTCATCCAATCTGCCACCCAATCTATTACTTAATCATCCATTTGTTTATCTCTTATTTACAAATAGTTTACTTTTTATTTTTTGTCCTTAAAATTTTACTTTTTTTGGGACAATTATATTGTTAATTGTATGATTTTCGTCAAAATTAAATGAATTTTTGTCAAAATTAATATGATAAATATGATATTTATTCATTTCTTCTATGTAAAATATCTTTTTTTAAACTTTCAAAAGACAAATTTTATTTTTCTTTATAAATTTGCCAACATATTGCATATAAATTTTCATTGCTCGTTTACAACTTGATCACCCATTTTCGCCCACAGATGATAGATGGATGGATTGGACTGAATTTTCACGGATGATGGATGAAACGGATAAAAGCGGATAATAGATGCTGGTGATAGTTCACCTGATCCGAACTTGATCCATTGCCACCGCTACTAATTAGACACCAAGTTCTAGCCAAATACTTGCAAGGGTAATCCAATTGGAATTGAGCAGTGCATTTGAGATGGAGAAGTCGCGTCACTTGCTTCCGGCGGTGCATTCATTTCTAGGTTGACGGATTTCCTTAAATAAGGGACAACAGTAGCCCAGGCATCATTAGTGACTCACATAATGCATTTCTGAAAAATGTGGAATTACCTTAAAGAGAAATTGAGAGTCAAAATAGTGTGTAATCAAAATAGTGTCCATCTCTGTGTGACCTTTCTTTGGGTGGGTTTGCCAACGTGAGAAGGGTGGCTCACAATGCAATGTCCTTGTTACACACCTTAGCTTTTTGGCTACACCTGGTAAATAGGTCATTCGGTTCGGATACGAGTTGGGTCAAGTTCAGGTTAATTGACATTTCAGATCGTTTCGATTTGAGTCGGGTATGGTTCGGTTCTGCTCGATTTCGGATCAACCAATTTTTAGGCAAATACGTTCGTCATGCCAAAACAAGCAACATTGTAGAAAATTTCGGGTCGGGTATGATTCGGTTCGGGTCAATTCAGATTTTGGGTCCACTTTTGGGTATCGGGTCGTGTATGGGTTCAAGTTGTTCGGTTCGAGTTTCGAATCTCGGGTCAGTTTTATCATGTCTATTTTTGGCACAGTTTAAAAGCAAGGGAAAACTACCATGAGACCCCATAATCTAAAATGATTTGTGATAAAATAAAACAGTGTCGTCTTTGAACATGCATCGTTTTTTCGAAGAGCATACAAATCACAAATGTGTAGTAAGGGCGCGGCATACATGTCCAAATGGTTTGTATGCAAAAAATCTATAACAGTATGCAATTGCATATGATTTGATTAGTTAAAGTGCATATGTTTTGGGAATAAGGGCATAGTAGTTTTCCTTATCCGAGATGTACTAGTCAAGAATGCAGGGTAATCATTGTCTGATTATGTACGAGTGAAATATTAGTTAATATTGGTCTATCTATATTATATATAAAAATAATGTTGTGATGATGTGGAATTTTTTTACATTCTCATTAATTAGAGATTTCGAACCCTTGGATTCATGCTTTCTCCTTATCATAACCATCCGATTGTTGAAAATAGTTAATTTATAATTTTCAAATATCCCACATAGTAGTAAGGGAAAAAATCATTAATAAGGAAATGATCGTAAGAAAGTATAATCTTATGAATTATAGTTCCATAATTGTCGAAATGAGGATTATGGAGTATTTTTTTTCTAAAAAGAATGATTATGCAGTAATTAGTGATTATGAAAATTATAAAAAAAATATCATTCTTAAACCTTTTGAATTCATTCTATCTCCTTATCACCACTAGATTGTAAAAAAGATTAATCCCGTGAAGTATAATATTAAGAAGTATAATTCCGTAATGGTAGAAAAAAAATCATTAACAACTAAGGAAATGATCATAGGAAAGCATAATCTCGGGAGGTATAATTCTATAATGATTGAATAAAGAGTATGAAGTGGCTATACCTTTAGTATTATTTTAAATAATAAAGTCAAATCCCAACAAAGAATAATCCCATAATTATGGAAATATGAATTATGAAGTAGTTAGTAACAAATAACTATGAAAATTATAGATAAAATAGATATCTTCTTGAATTTTCAATATTAGTGTAAATAGTCAAGTAGTTCCTATTCATAGTTGAAATTATACATTAGAATACGTCTTATAGTTGAAATCAATTTCACTGTCTTGCTCATTGCTTACTGTGTCAAAGTGATCTTTTTTACTTCACCTTCAGACATATAATAATTATCGTTCCATTTCTCATATATTTATTTGTATTAATTTGTTAATTCGTTAGTAAGTGACCTCCTCTTTTGTAATTAGTAGTGTCAAAATGCTTGATCATATTTGATTGAAATTTTTGTACTTTTTTTGTTGTAATTCCCTCCTATATGTGGCTTAATTTTCTTTTCTTGATATTTAATCTTTCACTAATTGACGCCATCATTGATTTCTTGCGATAATTCGTAATCTCACTTTTTTAGGTGTGGTTTTTGTCAGGCTTGATTAATAGTGGTGGTGTTTGGTTTGATTCGTTTATATTCTTAATTATTTCCATTCAATTTATGACTTAGGTTAAAATTTTCTTGCTTATATTATATTATATTGTATTAGTAACTTAATTGTGTTTAGATTCTTTCATGTTTTATTTATGTTGTTCATTTACGGATTTTTGTTTTTTATAAGAAAAACTCTAATAATTTGATCATCTTCCTTGGCGTTTCAAATTTTTAATGCAAGCAATAATGCAAATTATTTCACATGTATCTAAATTGTTTGGTGACCTATTTATTTACATCAATTAAAAAATTTTAAATACCTATACTACAAATTATAATATGACTTTCATAATTTACAAAAGTTACTGTTAAATATATAAAAAAACACAAAATTTGACTTTCTTTTTTACATACGTAGATAAGAGTATAGTCCTTTATATCTTCAAAAATTTTGCTATTTTAGAAATTGAGTGATGTGGTCAGGTTGGGGTTTAGAATAATATAGAAGGGGTGTTAGGGGATTGCATTGGGTTATAGGAACCCTAGCAGTAGAATCAAATTGCATTAATGGACATATTGGATGAGTTTAATATTAAAAAGTTGATCCTAATGTATAAAGTCTTTAGAACGATTTTGATTAACTTATTCACCTTCAAAATATGCCTCCAACATTAACAAATATAATTTTTCAGTTTTTTCTTTAAAATCATCACATACATTCAATACTCCATGCATGTTTGAATCAATGTAATTTTTCGTTTCCATTGTTCAGTTAGAAACTATAATGCATGCTTGAATATTTCCATTGTTTAGTTGGAAATTACAGTGCATACTTGAATACTATTTCTATATATTTTTTGTCATGGCATACATTCAATACTGCAATGGATGTTTGAATCAATGTAACAGTTTTTGTTGTTTAGTAAAATACTGTAATGCATTCTTGAATACTATTTGTAGGTTTTTTTTTCATAAATCATGACAAATGTTCAAAATCATTAATCATGTCATATAGTTTACTTAAGACACAAATCACAAGGTAAGGTTATAGAAAATTTTAATTTCTTGGGTTTTCTGAAAATCATATGTTAATTGAGATTTTGATGGGTCATTCTGATTTCAACAAATAAAATAACCCCATTTTAGGTTAGCTAATCGAATGAACAAATTTAGCAATACTATTTGTGGGTTTTAAAATTATGGGTTAACTAAATAGACAGTCAAAACTCTGTGGGTAATATGCTGCAACTAATTATGATCCATGATTTAACTAGAATATCTTAGCATACGCCTTTCTGCTAACTCATTATCTTTCCTTCTGAGAGGGAACAGTTTATATAAATTGGTGGGTAGTTTCAAATCAATAGACCAGCTAACATATATGATAATTTTTATTACTTTTCTAAATCCATCCATTATTTTCACAGTCCCCATTTTTTCAAAAAAATAAATAAAATTTGCTTAATTCAAATCACCTAAAATCACTAAATCTATGATCCTAAATCTACAACAACTCATTTGTGTTGCAACTCATGATTTAAGTGGAACACTAACCTTAGGGAGATATGTTGTCTAAAAAAGAATTTGATGACATATTTTTCAACAAAAAGTCACCTAACTTCATGATTTCAAAAGGAGGAGCCCAAGCACTTCATGGATGACTAATTTTGACGTGTTGTAACTACATATTGAGATAACTTGAATGAAATTGTGACAAGAACAAATATATTTTCAAAGATAAAAATCCCCTAAAAGAAAAGGATAGAAAAGTATATAATATTAAAAAATTCTAAATATAATAACTAGGCTTATTAAATTTTTATAATGAAAATTTATTTCTACTTGTAACAACATCACTTACTAAGTAATTTATTTGTATCTTTTTTTCTAAATAATAATAGCAACTATGTGTCTTTTGTAAACAACTTATTATCTATTTTATAAACCTCCGTGCAAAGCACGGGTCTATACTAGTATCAGTTAATATCAAAGAATTTTGGTTAAACACAATGGGATAGAAGGAGCATTATAGAAATATGAAGAAATTATCCCCTTTGTAACACTTTCGTAGACTTTTGTTTCCACTAGAATACTGCCACATCTTTTTTGACTGAGAATTAGGGCTGAGCAAATAAAAAAATCAAAACCAAAAAACAGAAATTCGAAGCAAAAAATCAGCTAATAAGTTCAACTAATCGAATCAAAAAAAAAAATTATTTTGGGTTGGTCATTTGGAAAATTTTAGTATTTTAAAAAAGTTAACTAATTCTATGCTAGTGACGTGTAAATTTTAGAACCAGAAAAAGATAAATATAGATATACAAGATTGTGCACGTAAATATTTAGTGTCTACAATAGTCAAATTAAAAACAAAAGGATAGAAAAAAATAGAAAATTAACATTTTCGATTAATGCTTAACCTCGAACAGACCCAAGAATCCGACTAACCAACTTAAAAAACCAAACGATTGCTCTTTCAGTTTCGTTACAGTTCGGACTTTATACGAACCAAAAATTTGGGTTAAACAAGAATTCTGGCTCATTTAAGTTCACATTTTTTTTTATGAATTGAAAATTTGATAACCAATTTGGATGCTCCTATTAATGGCATAGTCTACCGCGGGCCCTGACTTTCATAACATTGAAATAAGTGCTTGTTTATGAAAACTTCACATTCGGATGGCAAATTTGCAAAGAAAATACAGCTGCTTAATTAATGCCTCCAAAGGTAGGTCATCCTGTATTGTGGCCTGAGATGCCCGGTGATAAGAAGCAGGTTGAGAAGTTGGGGCCGGGGGTGGGGGTTGTTACTGTTTAATTATTGACTTCTTGTGGTAAGCCATACTTGTTCTTGTCAATTGTCATGCACCCAATTTATTGAGTGCTACCCAAATTATTTTAGCCCTAAAATGAAGCGCCGCTTCCGTTAGGTTAGTTAAACGTGGGACCCAATTGTGGGCCTGGAAGATCAGACAGCTTCATCCGTTCACGACAATACTTGTATTGTAGACCCTAGACCTACAGTATAGTTCTGGTAATAGAGTTGTGAATTGAATCAAGTAAATTTTATTGTTTTGGAAGAAGGGATGACGAAATAGAGGTTGATATTTAGAAAAGGAAAAAAAAATAAAATCCCACATATGGCAGCAGGGATTCATAGAGCCGGGACTACCTAGTGATTTGCCTGTTGGGTGGCTGGATAACATATATTGCTTCTACGTAATTTTTATTATTTTCGTTTTTTTGGGATTTACATGAAGAGAGCAAACATAGTGAGAGGAAAATATGGGACCTAATGTATCCAAAGCATTAGTCTTGACCATCATGTTAGAATCCCGATGGTAGGTAATTTTCTATGACAATGGTAGCATGAGAAAAATTGTGAAAAAGATGGTTCGAGTTTAAACTTCTCATCAAGGGGGTATTTGTCACTCACATGACTAGACTGTGAGTGCTACTGGTCGGGCTTCTTGAGGATTGATCCCTGATTGCCTTCTCTTGGATCATTAGAAGAATTTTGCTTCATTTGTAACCTACATTAGACACCGAAGTCAAACTCAATCTATAATTTTTTAAAAAGACATTTTTGTAACACTAAATTCTGAGTTGTTCTAACTATAATTAAGTCAATGACAAAAATATATTGAAAAGCAGGATGTCTACAGTCAAATTAGGTCGTTGGGGGTTTGTGTTGGCCTGATCGTCTGTCATCCATCACTCATTCAGAAAATGTTTTCTTGAAAATTTGGAAAGCACAAAATTGTTTGCTTGTGCTTGCACCAGGTTTAACTCATGTTTCTCTTTTTTTCTCTCTTAAACTTCCTTGAAAGGAATGAGATTAAATTATAAGTGTTTGGCTTGCAATGAATAGGAGCATGAGGAGAGGGCAATGCATATCATACACCGAGAAGTGTCCACTCCCACTTTTATAAGGCTCAGGTGTGCTCTTATATTGTAAACTGAAGTTAGTCATCTAATCTTATCAATTCATTCAATTCTATAGGGATCCTAGTGAGAAAAAGGTTATCTCTCTCCTCATCAAAGTGTATATCATGCTCATATGAGTATATACTCCTACAAACCATGCCAGTGCGACATATTAAAAATTGTCTATATGACAAATACACATTGAAAAAATATATATACGCGAATAGAGCTAAAAGTAGGCACCTTAAAACACATGAAGAGCAGGTACTTCATTTTACAAGTTTGGAGGAGCTCAACAAGAGAATTAGAAGGTGTGAAGTGAAGACTGAAACTAGCCACAATGTTGGAAAGTGGAAACCATAATTTATTTGCTTTTGGATGACAAAGTGTTACTGGTCTAATTATTGACAGAAATATATAACAACAGCAACAACTCTCAATCTAGGTCCCACTTGGATGGCTCAAGGGCGATCTAGATGTAAACGACCTTACCCATGCGGATGTTGTCTTGCATAGAGGTCGATTCCAATGGACTTCCAAAAAAATTGGCAAAACATTTTAGAATTGAAGAAAAACAAAATTGTTAGCATAAAATGGAGCGAAAACACAAGTAACCAATAACAATATATAAATAATAGAGATAAGTCCAGCACACTAAATAAATAACACGAAGTTACCTAATAACAAGCTTAAATAAGATCAACAATATGACTAGCATACAAAGGTTTTGGACACGCATGATAAGTGATCGCCGAAACCACACATCCACATTTTCTATGCTCTCGTGATCTATGGGATAGGCGAGTAACATGCTATCAAAGATTGTGACCTTAATCTTAGATCTCTATAACTTCCTATTTTAAGTCATGTTATCTGTTTAATCCCAAGGTATTCAAATTGTGTCTAATTACTTCATTCTAACTCTTCTTAGGTCTATTTCACCCTTTCTACACTCCAAAAGGGTAATCCTTTCAGATCTCCGAATTGGGCCATCTATACTCCTCCTCCTTAAATGACCAAATCATCTATGTCTAGCCTCTTTTATCTTATCATCTATGAATGTCACTCCTACTTTATTTCTAATCATTATATTTTGTTTATCCTATCCAGTCTCATGTGCCCACACATATAACGAATCACCCTCATCTTAGCGACCTTCATTTCTGGACTTGTGTTTTCTTGATTGGCTAACACTTTGTGCCATACAATAAAGCTGGTCTAACAACCACAAGATAAACTCTCCCTTCAACCTTAGTGGCATCTCCTTGTGGCACAACACCCCTGAAGCATTCTTCTATTTTTGCAAACCTATCCTTATTAGATGGTTAATGTCCTTGTCAATATCTCATTTTCCTTGCATAATCGAGGTTAGATATATGAACTTCCAATAGATACCTTGTCTTTAGTACCACCTTCTCCTTCGTTGAATCACATTTTAAGTATTCGGCCTTAGACCTACTTAACTTGAAACCCTTAGCTTATAGGGTATCTCTCTATTACTCCAACTTGTCGTTAACTCAATCCCTAGTTTCATCGATAAGAACTATGTCATCAGCAAAAAGCATACACCACGGAACCTCGTCGTAAATCCCTTTAGTGAGCTCATCCATAATAATAGTAAACAGAAAAACGCCTAGTACTGCTCCTTTATAGGGCCAATATCTACAGGAAGTCATCTTATATCCCTCATATGGTCCTAATTCTCATCCTTACTTTTTTGTACATATCATTAATAACTGAGTATAAGCAACCAACATGTGTTTCTTTCTAAGCATCTTCATAATACTACCCTAGGTACTCTATCATAAGCTTTCTCTAACTCGATAAACATGATGTGGAGATTCTTTTTCTATCCCTGTAAACATTCCATGAGCCTTCTTAGAAAATGGATAGCCTCTTTAGTTGACCTACGTGGTATAAAATCGAACAGGTTCTCTAAGATCGTCATATCATCTCTCAACCTTCCTTCAATCACCCTCTCCCATAATTTCATAGTGCCACTAATTAGTTTTATACATCTATAGTTATTATAGTTCTGAATATCGCCCTTGTTCTTGTATAAAGGCACAAGTGTATAGAGTCTCCATTTGTTGGGCATTTTTGTAGTTCTAAACATAACATTAGATAGCACTATTAGCCATTCAAGTCCTTCACTCAAACACTTCCAAATTAAAGAGTCTATAGAAGCATCTTTGCCTCTTTAATCTTCCTTAATGCCCCTTTAATCTCCTCTTTGGTGATATGTTGGTAGGACCTAGAGTTATGTTTCCCCTCCTAACACCTTCGCTCATTATGTTGGCAATCCTCAAACCGGTCCCTATTAAAGAGCCTATAGAAGTATCTTTGCCATCTCTCCTTTATTTTCATATCCTTAACTAAGGTCATACCGTCCTTATATTTAATGCACCTTACTTTACCCATATCTCGTTATCTTCTTTCCCTAGCCTTTACTAGCTTAAAAAGCTCCTTATCTCCTTCTTTAGACTCTAGTTTCTAGTATAACCTTTTGTAAGCACTGCTCTTTGCTATTGTAACTGCTTTCTTGGCTTCCCTCTTCCCCATTTTGTACCTCACTCTATTAGCCTCTTTTTCCTTCTCTGTCAACTACTTTGTAACGAATTATACGCCTCTTGTTTCACCTTGACTTTCTCCTTCACCTCTTCATTCCACCATCAAGCTCCTTGTATTCACCTGTCACCTTCTTTGAACACTCTTAAGTGTTCCTTAGCTTATCTCCGAGTATACTCCGCTATTTCTCGCACATTGTGTTTGTATATGTCCTCTAATTTCCTCTTGTTTTGATCTTCGGATAGAGCTCAGTCACATTGTCACTAGTTAGATTCCACCGTTTAATTTTGAAGTCCTCAGTAGTTCTATTCATCATCTTGAAACTTTTAGTCTTTACATTCATAACCAATAGCCAATGTTGTGTCATCAAGTACTCATGCGATATTAATTTCAATCTTTACACAATCTCCTACTGTTTATTCATCATAAAATAGTTAATATAGGTCTTAGTGATACCATTCTTTAAAGTCACCAAGTTTTCCTCCTTTTTCTTGAAAAAGGAGTTAACAATCAAAACTTCATATGCAACCACAAAGTCCAGAATAGGCACTCTTCCATTGTTTCTCTCCCCATAATCAAAATCTCCGTGTGATGTATCATAACCATCTCCATCTCTTCCTATATGCCCATTAAAATAGCCACCGATGAAAGGTTTCTTAGTCTGTGATATACTTTGTACAACCTCATTTAATTCCTCCTAGAATAGCTTCTTAATATCCTCTACCAACCCTATATGAGGTGTATACACACTTACTACATCAAGGGTTTTCAATCCCACCATAAAATTGATAGATATAATGCGGTCACTCTTACACCTTCCCTCAACAAACTGCTCCACTAACTCCTTATTGACCAAAATCCCCGCTCCATTCTTAGTTCCATTAACAACCAAATATAATATCTTATACCCATCAATCTCCTTTGTTTTATGTCACGGGTTGATAATTCACTCAAACTTGAATCTGTGCAGTGCTAGCAAACTTGCTTAAACTCTTCTTAATTTGCTAATAAGCCTTGATGGCTGTGCCACTTAGACTTGACAAGCTAAGTAAGCACATACACACTCAAAGAGAACTTAGAGAAAGTGGACACAAGGAAGCTTGAGAGGCACTTGGAAAGCTTGATGTATGAGCCCTCTTGGGGTATATATACGCATCCACCTTCTCAATGGATGGTGGAGATCTATTTAATCCTACGACTATTATTATACATCCAAAATATTTTATACAAATATTCTAGATATTACACAAATGTAGAATATTATGAAATATTCTAGAATATTCTAGTACAACCTAGAAGGCCCTAGAATACTCCAAAAGGTCATAGACACTCTAGAAGGATGTAGAACAATTCAGAAGATTCTAGAGTGCTCTAGAAAGCTCAAGAACATTCTAAAACGTTCTAGTTTATTCCGAAACATTCAAGAACTCTCCAGAAACATGAGCAGTGACACACTCCCCCACCCAACCGAGCAACGATGTCGTTGCCTTTGGGTCTTCGTATGCTCAATTCCCGAGTTGCCTTACTCATAAGAGTGGCTCTTTCACTCGGTTGGGTTATTATATCACATAAATGAAGCATGTCATGTCCATCTGCTTAGCACGTTGGTCCTTTGTGCATGTGCATCTCATCCTTTTTCTGCCCCATTTCCTCTTTTATGGTAGCTTCTCAGGCGATGTTTGGTGGCATGACACCCTTAGGCCTCTCATATCTTTTTAGAGCAGCTAAGTAATCTACCCCCTATTCTCAGTGAATTTAAGAGCAGGTAGAGCTCTTTCCTTCTCAGCCTCCCATCTCATGGGTATCGTTGAGCTTGCCCCTTATCCATGATGAACAAGGGATAAGCGTAGGGGACTTTGAAATCCTTCACCCTATTAAGGAAGTTCATTTCTAGATAGAACTTCCGATCATCAAGAGGAGCAATGGATATATTGACCTTACTCTCTATGTCCCAACTTGGAGGTCAGCACTTCGAGTAACTCCATATATTGGAAGACTCTTCGCATTAACTCCTTTCATGTAGCCCTTCTCCTTTTTATAAGGTAGGCTAATCTGATCATCGGAGAGCTCTTTCCCACATACACAGTGTCCGCTTTAGTGTTCACCATAGCTTGGAGTTTCTTACCTCCAACTCCAGTCTCTACATACATGCGAGCATCAGGTTGCTCCTCTACCTCAGTTTGGATGGCACTTAGGAGTGATATTGAGGCAATCTTCTTATCTCTCTTCCTTTATCACAAGAACGGCAAGTTTTTCATGCTTTGGGCACTCGAAATCCGATGAGGCCCGTTGCAAAAAAAAAAAAAAACATTAGATCTTTTTTGTTGTCTCATCCTTCTTGTCCTTCCCTTGTCCTTAAATGTTGTCAGCTTGCCTCACCTAGGAGACTTGTCCTAATCTCTATCATTGTCACTATCATCCTGGGTCTTCTTGCCTTGTAGCGCCAAGGACTTCCTCTTGAACTAAATGAGTGACTTAGTGGTGGAAATTGTCGATGCAAGGTCTTGCACTCCACGCCTTTTCAGCTCTATCTTGGCACATCCCTAAAGGTCATCGAGAAAACAGAAGAGTGCATCACGTTCTCCCATACTCATAGTCTCCAAGAGCAGCTCTTGGAACTCCTTGACATACTCTCAAATGTGACCGTCTTTATGCTAAAGGCATCGAAGCTTGGCCCTAGCCTCATATTCAGCATCCTTGGGTTAGAATTGTTTGTTGAGTTCTTTGTTGAACCCATCCCAAGTGTCAATGGGATCAGATCCTCTCCTAAGGTCGTCACACTTGCGATAAATCCAAACAAGTGCAATATCTTTAAGGGAGAAAGCGGCATTGCTCACCTTTTGGGCATTATCGTTGATGCCTTTTACCCCTAAATAGGCTTCGAGTCTCCAAAAGAAGTTATCTATCTCTCTCGTACTCCTAGCCCCGTGAGAGGCAGGAGGTCGGGGCATTCCCTTTCGGAGTGGTGAACACTTAGGCAGATCCACCATTGTTGGCCACCGCAACTATGTATACCTCTTACGCTCGCAATTATGCCTTGACCTTGGCCTCGTAAGCTTGGCGTTCGCCATCCTTGGTGGCCTCTAATGCTCGAAGGGCTTGAATCTCGTTGCTAAAGTCAGCTACCATGGAGTCCATTGCTGATTGCATATCCCCTCGAAGCTCTTCCATGTCCCCCTTAGACTCGAGCCCATCGATGCATATGGTGGTGTTGATCTCCGTAAGCCTTTCATTGATAAGGACCATTACATTCTTGGCCTTCTTACTACCTTGTTGAGGGTTGCCAGTATCAGTCACGCTTGAAGGCATGATCTCTCAAATAAGTAGGCTCTTATACCAACTGTCACGTGTTGATAATTCATTCAAACTCAAACTCGTGCAGTACTAGCAAACTTGCTTGAAACCCTTCTTAGTTTACTAGTAAGCCTTGATGGTTGTTTGACTTAGACTTGAGAAGCTAAGCAAGCACACGCACACTTAAAAAGAGCCTAGAGAAAGTGGATGCAAGGAAGTTCGGGAAAATGCTTTGCTTATATTGCACTTAGAATGCTTGATGTATGAATAAGCCCTCTTGGAGTATGTATGCATACCCACCTTTTCAATAGACAGTGAACATCTATTTGTTATTGCGGCTATTATTATACATCCAAAAGATTTTATACAAATATCCTAGATACTACACAAATTTAAAATAGTGTGGAACATTCTAGAAAAGAGTGCTTCAAAAGACTCAAGAACATTCTATAATGTTCTAGCATATTTCAAAACATTATAGAAATCTCCAAAAACTTGACCCGTGACAATTTGCACCCACCTACTTCGTTTCTTGAACACAACCTATGCCAATATAAACCCTACGTGAAGTTTTAACTAATTCCATTAACTTGCCCATAAGAATCCCAACATTCCATGTCATAAAATGCATCCTATTGATTCCATTTCTCCTCTTAATCCCCCCCCCCCACCGAGGATTGACATTTTTTATGACATTGTTGGATACTCTGTAAGGCAGGGGGAAAATATTTACAAATGAATATCAGACCAATACTACTAATAATAACAAGAGCTATAATAATGATAATAACAATCTTAATAGTAATAATAAGAAAATAGTAACAGTATAAGTGCTAATACTAACAATAATAACAATAGTATCAAAGGCAAAAAAGAGAATGGTTCAGACCTTGCAAACAAAAGTGAACAAGAGAAATGACAATAAATAAATAGATTAATCAATCAAGCAATTTTGATCAATGGCTAGAACAACAAATAAACTAACAAAAAACTAATAAATACGCATGCAAGAAATACAAAGCCTTCAATGAATAGAGTAACTACTGCCAATAATGACAATAAGCTACAGAGTAATAAAAGGCTAGCCAACACAGGACATTGCAAAGCAAATAAAAGAAGGTAATGATAATTCAAAATAAAAGCCAGCAGCAAAAAAGACAAATTAATACTAAAATTAAACAAAATATGACAGAAAGATAACAACAGAAAATGCCAAGATATGAAGACATACCTTAAAAGGAAAGGAGGGAAATGGGGGGTCGTTGCATTGAACAAGCAGTGGTGGTAGGGGGAAGCCGCACTTGCAGCTGGCAGTGGGATAGTGGTGGACCTAAAACTTGGCAGAAAAAGGTCCGATGCTAAGGCCTCCACACACACAAAGAAATGCTAGGACCAAGGGGAGAGACAAAGGTGGCGTGCTAAAAACAGGGTGGGGGCACGACTAGAGAAGACGAAGCAGGGTGGTTCCCTGCAAGTGACCGAGAATACGGAGCCACCACACAAGGCACACGCAGACATTGTAGAAAAAATAAACAAAAAGAGTTTAAAGTTCTTGATTGTTGGGTGTTACACAACCGTGTGCCCCTTTGCTCTTCTATGTCCTCTTCCCCTCTGCAATAAGCTGATGTACATAATTTATATGCTCTAAGGTAGCCATGCCAACCCTAGCTTGGATGACAAGTTACAACAATCCTATTCTATTACAAATAGGAAAGAGAGTTTGAGTTCAATATGAAAACTAAATCTATCATAATTTAGTAATATCCTAACACTCCCCCTCAAGTTGGTGCATGAAGGTCCAGAATGCCCAACTTGCCTTTCAAGTACTGAAACTGCGTTTTGCCAAGAGCTTTGGTGAAGAGATCAGCGGGTTGATGTTTGGTACCAATGTGAGAGAGCTTGAGAATTCCAGCTTCCAGTTTTTCTCGAATGAAGTGACAGTCAATTTCAATATGTTTTGTGCGCTCATGAAAGACTGGATTTTTGGCTATATGAAGGGTTGCTTGACTATCACAATAAAGCTGCATCGGTGTTGTAGGAAAAACTCCAAGAGATGCGAGAAAGGATCTGATCCAAATTAATTCACTAGTGGTGAATGCCATAGATCGGTACTCGGCTTCTGCGGAGGAGCACGATGTGGTAGTTTGTTTTTTGGTTTTCCAGGAGACCGGGGAATCTCCTAGCATCACAAAATATCCAGTAAGAGATTTTCTAGATAATGGACATGACCCCCAATCTGAGTCACAGTACACTGTGATTTTGAGATCCTTTGTGCCATTCAGAAGGATTCCTTGTCCCGCTGTTCCCTTGATGTACCGAACCACTCGTCTGGCTGCCTCCATGTGCTCATGCTGATGTGCTTGCATGAACTGCGAAAGGGTATGAACTGCGTAGGTGAGGTCTGGCCTGGTGATGGTGAGATATATTAAGCGACCAACAAGTCTACGGTATCGTGTCGGATCGCTAAGTAGTCGCCCATGTGCCTGTATCAGCTTGTGACTTTCTTCCATGGGAAAGGTTGCAGGTTTTGCTTCTAGAAGCCCACATTCGTCGATGATTTCCAATGCATATTTTCTCTGGTAGAGAAATAGTCCTTCACCCCCTCGAGCAATCTCAATACCCAAAAAATATTTCAATGGCCCGAGATCCTTGATGCTAAAACATGTGTGAAGGTATTCCTTAAACTACTTGCATGTGTATGAATCATTGCCTGCTAGTATTATGTCATCAACATAGACTAATAAGGCTAGAAAGACACTGCCTTTTCGATATGTGAATAGAGAGTAGTCAGCATATGAGCGAACAAACCCGTATTCACAAAGCTTAGATGATAGTTTGGCAAACCATTGACGAGGAGCCTGTCGTAGTCCATAAAGTGACTTGTTAAGCCTACATACTTTGTCTTCTCTTACACAGCTAAAACCTGGAGGAAGCTTCATGTAGACTTCTTCTTCGAGATCACCATGGAGAAATGCGTTGTTGACATCTAGTTGATAAAGTTCCCACCCTTTGGCTACTGCAACTGAGAGGAAGCACCTAATGCTTGTCATTTTTTCCACTGGTGCGAATGTCTCAGTGTAATCAAAACCTTCAATCTGGAGATCGCCGCGTATAACCAAACGTGCTTTGTAGCGTTGAATGTTCCCATCTGAGTTGTACTTTATTTTGTAGACCCATTTACAAGCTATAGGTCGTTTTCCTGGTGGAAGGTCTTCGATAGACCATGGGTTATTATTTTCCAGGGCTTGGATCTCTTCAGCCATTGCTTTCCTCCAGTTTGGATCTTTTACCGCCTCATGGTAGAATTTTGGTTCAGTGGTTCTGGCAAGGTTAGCTAGAAAATTTCGATGAGTGACAGAAAATCTTGTACATGTAACATAATTATGTAGAGGATACCGTGTACCTTAGATGCTTACTGAAGGTGATGAATCAGCCGAGACGGGGTTTTTATAGCAAACACTGTAGCACACGTCGCTGTCAAGATGGGCTGGGGGCCTTCGGTTTCTTTGGACCCGGAGTGACTCAATATTTGCTTGCTGATCATGACCTGTAGTAATGTTAGGGTCCTGGTCCTGTGTCACTTGGGTTTGTGAAGAACTTGAGCCGGGCTGCTGTTCAGGAGGTGAGTGTGCTACTGGACTCCCCCTTGCTTCTGTGCTGCTGCCTTGGTCCAGAGCCCATTGGTCTGCTTGGTCTGTTGATGCAGCTGGGCTACTGCCTTCTTCACCTGAACAAGGCCCAGAGCCTCCCTTGTCCATTATGTCATGCTCGACATTGCTCCCCCTTGGATGCTGGTCCAGTTCAGGTGAAGCTTTCCCTAAACAATCTTCCTTACCTTGTTTGCCATGTAAATCTTCTTCAAATATATGTTTTGGGTTGTGTGGTAGAGGCTCGAGTGGTTCTGTATTTTCTGTAATTGTCCTTGGCTTTTGGAAAGGAAAAACCTCTTTATAAAAAATTACATCTCTACTTTCAAAAAATTCATGGCTCTCTAGATCATATAATTTCCATGCCTTTTTACCATAAGGATAACCTAAAAAGACACATTTCCTACTTCAGGATGCAAATTTGTCTTTCCCTTTTGCATTATTTTGAGCAAAGCTTAAGGTTCCAAAAATTCGAAGATGGTTAAGGCTCGGTTTTTTATGAAAGAGTACTTCATAGGGAGTCTTTCCCTGAAGAAGTCTCATGGGAGTTCGGTTAATTAGATATGCTGCAGTAAGTACACATTCGCCCCAAAAACGTAGTGGAAGATTGGCTTGAAAACGTAGGGCTCTTGCTACATTCAAGATGTGCCTATGTTTCCATTCCACTCTCCCGTTTTGCTGAGGGGTGTCCACACAGCTAGTTTGATGTAATATTCCTCTCTCCACATAAAAAGTGTTCATGGATCCTGATTTAAACGCCAACCCATTATCAGTTCTAATCACCTTAACATTTTTCCCAAATTGAGTTTTGGCCATGGAAACAAAGTTTTTCAGAAAGTGTCCAGCTTCACTCTTTTCTTTCATTAAATACAACCATACTGTCCGACTAGCATCATCAACCAAAGTTAAAAAAATAGTGCGCACCACATGAAGCAGGTATTTTATATGGTCCCCATATATCACAATGGACCAATTGAAATAATTTTTCAGCTTTAGTCTCACTATTAATAAACTGAGTCCTAACTTGTTTAGCTCGTAAACATGCATCGCAAAATTCCAAATTCTTACTGGATAAATTGGCTAAGCCCATACTTTTAAACAACCCTTCCATAGCTTTGCTTCCCGGATGTCCTAACCGTCTATGCCAAAGATTGCTAGTTTTTGCTACATTGAGCTGTCTTCTTTTTAGTGCCGCTTTGTAATAATAAACCCCATCTCGTTGTTCACCCACTCCAATCAGCATCCTCGAAACACGGTCCTGCAATACACAAAAATCGTCAAAGAAGGTTACCGTACAGTTTAATTCCTTGCTAACCTTTGCAACTGAGATGAGATTACAAGCAAGTTTTGGCACATATAATACTTCACTGAGGTTCATATTTCCCAATTCCGCATTTCCTTGTTTGACCGCCAACGTTTGATCTCCATTAGGAAGGTCTATCACAATGGGTTTTATAGACTCAAGGTCTTTTATCAAATTTACATTACCTGTCATATGTTTTGAGGCGCCACTATCTATCATCCATGGATGCTCACCTGATAATCTGTCATACCCGTTTTTCGGCGTATCGATAAGTGATAGTAACCTTTGCACTTGTTCACTGGTCAACCCCGGAATAGAAACTGGACTGGGCTCCATGCCTGCTGCTTGCTGCACGAATGGACTTGATTCTATTTGGGCCGAGCCTGCATACTGGGTCGATGCTATTCCCAGCACGCCTGCGGTTTGAGCTGCCACTGTTGTGTGTGCTTGTTCACGTCCAGCTCCCTTTCCTTTGCCTGCGCCTACTCGTCCACCACGACTTCCGTGTCCACCACGACCTCGACCATAAGAACTCCAACCAGTTGGGTATCTGATTATCTCGAAGCACCCAACCTTGTCATGGCCATACTTCCCACAGTGATTGCACGTGGGTTTTTCTGTTCTACCAACTGCAGCGAATGCACCGGTGGATTCAACTCGATCGTCACGTCCTACCATGAGCCTTTTGTGCTGCTCTTCTTGAGTTACTATGTTGAAAATTTTCTCCAGAGATGGAAGCGGTTCCATGGCGAGTATTTGTCCACGGACTTGTGAGTAGAGATCGTCGTTTAAGCCGAGAAGAAATTGATAAGATTTGTCTGCTTCTAACATTGCCATTGTTCTGGCTGCAACCTTGCACGTGCATCCTCCACACTTGCAGCCGTTAGAGGTACAATAAGGAACCTTGACATGATTGTCAAGTTCACTCCAAAGACCTCTTAGTTTGGAATAGAATTCAACCACAGTCATACCTCCTTGCCTGCACTAAGAAAGTTTAGCCTTTAATTGATAAATTTTGGGGGCACTAGCTACTCCATACCTTTTCTGCAAATCTTCCTACATTGCTCTGGCTGTCTCGGCAAAAGCAACACTTGGACGTAGTTTCTTTTCTATCACATTGAGGAGCCATGAGCGTATCATCGAGTTAACCATGTCCCAGGTGTGGTATTCGGTAAAACCTCCTTCCTCTCTTATTGGTTTGGTCAGGGTTCCATCGATGAATCCGAGTTTATTTTTTGCCTTTAATGCGGTTCGTACCGCATTCTCCTAGAGATCGTAGTTCTCTCCGTCAAAAGTTTCAGCTGTGATCAGAACTCCTGGCCCATCGGAGGGATGAAGGTAGTAAGGGGAGTGAGGTTCTATCACAAAGTTCTTTGTCTCTCCATCTTTAGGCATGTTTTAGGTGTATGAGGTGTTAATGATATTGGCTCTGATACCATGTAGAAAAAATAAACAAAAAGAGTTTAAAGTTCTTGATTGTTGGGTGTTACACAACCGTGTGCCCTTTTGCTCTTCTATATCCTCTTCCCCTCTGCAATAAGCTGATGTGCATAATTTATATGCTCTAAGGCAGCCATGCCAACCCTAGCTTGGATGACAAGTTACAACAATCCTATTCTATTACAAATAGGAAAGAGAGTTTGAGTTCAATATAAAAACTAAATCTATCATAATTTAGTAATATCCTAACAGACATGACACCCACTCTAACGAGATTTGCTAGAATAGAGGTCACGGCTAACGGGCTAAAAACAGGGGAGTAGACTAGCTATACATAGAGGGTATTGCAAGAAGACTGAAGAGTGGATGGTACTCACCTCTGACGGCCCTGGGCTCAGTGTCACCAATACCATCGCCAAACGGATTCACTGAGGTCTTGTTTAGTGAATCACCACCTAAACATTTGCATGTCCAGTGGTCAAGAATGGGCCTAATCGCCGTTAGTGAGGGGCCAACTAGATATGGCCTACCAGAGATGGTCTGGGCTACTGGCTGAACAAAGGTCTAGGAAGCTATGCCGACTAGTCTCGAGGCATTTAACCATTTTATTGTTACCATACTAGCTCTGTGTGTGTGTGTGTGTGAGAGAGAGAGAGAGAGAGAGAGAGAGAGAGACCCTTAGCTGTGTTATTTTTCCTGTGATCTCTTGGTCGTGTCATTGCTGCTGGTTTTTAGAAGGGCTTACTGGCACCATTTCGCTTGCATTTTCTAACTTTACAGAATTGATGGAGTTTGTGCTCAATGATCATGACTTGATAGCTTTTATTCTTGAAAGTTTTTGGGCCTAGCTACTTCAAATTATTGACATCTCTAACAATAACCTAAGTGGCACAGTCCTACAAGTCCGACTAGCTATTCATGTTGTTGGTACTGGGAATAAAAATATTCACACTGGATCATTTATATATGCTGATTCTTCTGGGTTTGGGTCTATGTTCTATCAAACCCTAGATGAAAGAGATGCTTCCCTATTGATATATTAAGTCTCGCTAGTCATCAACTATTTCGCCAAAGTAAAGCCTTAGAACCCAACCAATTAAATCTTTGCATATTGAATTTCAAGATGACTAACAGTGATGATTTACAGCAGCGAATTGATGGAGGGAGAGTGATGGGAAGAGACTGTGAGAGACCCAAGGGGGGAGAGAGAGGATGTTGTTGATAGAAATATAATATTGTTAAATTATGTTCAACTTCATTTTCATGTATCTCATATGATCTTTTCTTCTCTCTAAAATTTTCTTGTGTGGATTGATACATTAAGTAGACTATGTGTTAGGAACTGATATCATTCATTTCATTTCAGTTATACTATATACTATATAGTATATGCTATACAATATATAGTAAAAATCATAGCTTTCACTTTGTTTTGCACCGCTTTGTCAACTCTGTTTTCTAGCTCCATTGTGTGCCTTCTTGATTGTTAATTTCTACTAGAACTCTTAAAAAAAATTTAGGTGCAGGGTTTTATTACATGCATCAACTTTTGCAATGACATCATTAAAAAAAATAGAATTATGTTACAAACTGAAATTTTAATTCTGCAGTGTGGACAATTGCCAAGTTGAGTACTTGTAATTAAGAGCTTAGGATCGAATTACTTCATTAGTATAAATGCTAATTATCAAGCTGAAGTTCTTAATATAATCTTTTCCACAAAATAGGGCAACTAAATTGATTTTCAATTTGGCTTCTTTTTTTATTGGAATAAAGTCAAATTATTATCGTATAAAGAATAAAGAGACATTATTTAACGAAAATAAATGCCCAAGAACTTGACTAACATACATTGATGTTCAATTGATAACTTAAGAATTAAATTTTATTTTTACATATCCAAACATCAACATCTAAAAAGGTCTTAAATTCTCATAAACTTCAAAATTTTGTATTTGTTGTATATTACACTTACAACAAATAAAAGAAAAGGAAAATGTTCAGAAATGAAAGGAAAATGTATAAGTGAAACAATATACACAAATTGTATATAGTTTGCTTGCCATGACACTACATAAAAGTTATATTTTTTTAGTTATAATCCTTTCTTCTTTTTCTTAAGGCTATTGGTTTTTTTATTTTCTCATTTTTCACTGGATCTCTTTTTTGGATCTCTTAAATTTAGCTCATTGTAATATCCACCTAAGGAATGTATACGGATATTTAAACTCTTCTCTTTAACTTAACACTTAAATTTTTTCACATTCGACATTTATGTATTTACATTAATCAATAAATAAATGAATTTATAATTCCTAACTGTTAGTTTGACTAGAAAATTCTCATTATATTCAATCATTGATTTCCCCTTAGCCACATTTCTTTAATTTACATTGAAATAAGTACAAGATTATTTAAATAAGTGTAATTCATTTTCTTTTTTTGAACAAAATGAGACATACAAGACTAATGCATGTGAGATTTGAACTCAAGGCTTTAGTAACAACACCAAAAAAAAAGTATTTTACTATTTGAGATAATTAACACTCAGTCATTCTTTTTCTTATATACAAGGATGAAATATCTTGTGTAATTTTATTTTTTTTTTAAAAAGGTTATTAAATTCTGTACCATGTATGCTTGGCTTTTGATTTAAGGAGTTATCCATGACTTGCACAGGCACTTACGACTAGTATCTTGTAGTTTAACTTTGAAAAAAAAATGTAAATAAGCTAGCAATTTAACAATTGGTCTCCTCCCCACCTATTTGCTAAACTTGTTTTTATGTTTCTTGCAAAACGATGCAAAATTATGATTTTTATCAATTAGTATGAGCTGAGATAGGAGGGCTTGTTTTTGGAGGGTTTTCACTACGGGTGTGTTTGGTAGGGGAAAAAATCATTTTTCCGGAAAATAATTTTCCTATTTTACGCCGTTTGGTAAAACAAGGAAGGGAAAATCATTTTCAGGGGAAAATCATTTTACCCAATTTGAAGGAAATTGTTTTCCCTTGAAAAAGTAAGGAAAACGATTTTCCAAGCTCAATTTTCGTTGCCCAATTTTGTCTCTTGTTCTATTTTCTTTTAATTATGCCTAAAATCACTCTATTTTCATTCTCATTTTGTCTCTCATTCTTCCCATCTTCTTCATATTCATCGATGATTTCCATCGTTAATCTCTGTAATTATTTCTTGAATTCTTTGATCTTGTTACAGTTGCCCTTTTGAAGAACTTCGCAATCTGGGACACTCATCGTTTCCTCGTTCATCATTTTCTTTAATTTGGATTTAATATCCCTTAAAGTCAACTAGGTAATCCCTGGGAATAGTGAAAAAATTGAGATTCATTAATGTTGACTCTCTCTTTTGCTGGGTTTGTTATTGGGTATATTTCTTACTGATATTTTGGGTTTGATTTTGAAGAGGAGAGAAAAACAGAATTTGTTGGCTGGGTCGGGTCAGATTAATGAGCAGGGAAGGGGGTTGATGGTACAAAAAAATGAAGTGAGGACGGAGGGTTCATTCTATCAAATAGCAAAAAATGAAGTGGAAAGAAAATGATTTTCCATTCTACCAAACAGCTGAAAATGTAAGTGAAAAATTATTTTCCTTGGGAAAATATTTTTCATGGAAAATTATTTTCTGGGAAAATGATTTCCCCCCCTACCAAACACACCCTACATTTAAACATAATCTCAAATTTTGATGAACTTTTACTTTTAACTTAGGATTGATGTTCCAATCTTACTAGGCCCTTCTACTTGTGATGACTTTCAAATTCATAATACTTTTTAGGTCAAATCAAGTCTACATTAAAGTGAATATATCCTTGAACTAACAACATATCAATTTTAGATCATATTTGTTGAGTCAATTTACAAATTTATACCCTGTGAAACAATTCTTCAATAATGTAGTTGATGTACTTGAATTACTCTATTCATTCATAAGTCTTAGTCAATCTAGGGCTAATTTTCGTGGAAAATAAACTATATAATTTGAACCTTTTGCCTCCCTAATTCTAAAATATAACTAATGGACCCCATAGCTATTTGTTGGCCAGACCTATTTAATTAGGCCCGACAGCCATGAAGTGTCACCTAGAGCGACACCCTAGCTGCCCCATAACCTATAAAAGGGAGGTTTGGGGGTTAGCTAGATATACAATTGAAACAAAACCCTCTCATAGTCTCTCCCATTTCCCTTCACAACTGTCCTACGATCACCGCTGGGCTTCAGGTTTAGCACGTGGACAACCTAAGGCAACTCTGGTAGCCACCTAGCATCACTACGGATGTGGACTATTCCCGATAGTTATTTTCGCATTCCAGGTTAGTCGTATTTGTCTAACGGTGGTATCAGAGCTTAGACTGATCGGATTAGTCCCGCCTAATGTGTTTCGTAATCTGAATGATAAGCATGCTTGATTTTCTGAATCTGCTAAGATAATTAGTTGTTTAAATATCGTAATTATGCAAATAGAGGCATGCTTCTATGATTGTGATGCCCTGAATCAACTGAAAGATTGAAATTTTAGTAGAGGTAATTCATGAATGTTCTGTTTGATGGACTTAGTGTGCCCAAAATAATTATCAATAAAGGCTATTATCAAGAGACCCCATTTTTTTATGACTAATAATGTGTTCATCCTGAATTGCTCAAAACTATGCATGACTCATGAGTCTAGAATATTAGACATGATTATGCTCAATGTGTTTTAATTCCAAAAAGCATGTTCCTTTATATCACTGAGTGCAATTTCTATAAATTGAACTCAGTGAATGCAATGTTTGTATGCTACTGTGTGTGCGCATAAAGGTCAACCCATATTTAATTGAATCCTTGGAAGTATGTTGTTTGATTAAATCAATATGGTTGTCAAAACCCTTAATCACTGAGACCCAAAAACCCTAATCCCTCTCACTCTAAAACCCAGATCGAGTCTTAACAAATAAAAAAACGAAAAAAAGGGGTAGAAGAGACTTAGATCTAGACTATACCCATTAGAATTACCGTGGAGGGGCGGCGCGTTTGAGTCACGCGCCGCTAACGAAGGAGATTTTGGCTCTCTTCTTCCTCTAGCCACAACCTTGATCGCTGATCTACCCAAATCCGACAAAAAAACCGCGAAATCCACCAGATTGGCAACGTGTGTAAGTCACTCGCCACCACGTGAGAGGCACTTTCGGTACACAGCTGGTGTTTTCTGGCTCAATTGCAGCCCATCTACATGCTGGTGGGTTTTTTGGGTTTTCGACAGCGAGGGGGGTTTTCCTCATCTGGGTTTTTCGTCCAGGGCCCATTGTCCTCGGCCGGGTTGAGGTAGAGACATGGGCCGTGAGGAGAAGTCGCAAAGTAGTCGTAAAAGGGATAGAGAAGGCCAAGTGTTGGTGGAGTTCTGCGCCCCACACCTTGGTCATGGCGTCGAAGAGCTCAGACAAAGAGTCTTTTTTGAGGAGAGAGAACAGAGAGGCAAAGCATTACACTTGGTTAGTGAGGGAGAATGTTTTAGGGTTAGTGAGAAGGTGCGTTACTCACTCTTAAAAGTTTCCCCGATTTGGGCTGACTTTATCAAAGAAAAAAAGGGGGTCCCAGTTTCTTGGTCATTGCGTGCCATTTTGTTTGGCCCAAATGTTTGTTTTAATTTGGGTCGTTTTATTTGGGCCGATTTTGCTTCTGTTTTGATTTGGACTGTTGAATATTTACTCCCATTATCATATAAATTCGTTTTATATGTTGAAAGTAGCCATGGGTTGGTCCTATATTTCTTTTGGATGAGTTATATTCTTTTTACCTTTCTTTTTGTTTCATATTATGTAAAATTGTCAATAGTATGGAAATTTAAGGTTGAATATATAACTTTGTGTTACATACTGTTATCTTATGAATTAGTTTTATATAACATAAGCTCATGTAAGTATGTTTTGCATAATTCAATGTGAATATCTTTGTGATAGTCACTAAATTAAAATGTTAATTAGTTTAACAAACCTTTAAGGAAATTCTATGAAGTTAAGTTAATAATTAAATTAAAGAAGCTCCAAAATTCATATCTCTATATGATGATTATGAGCTTAGCAAAATTTTCAAACGTATATTATGAATGATGGGGTTTTCTTAATAATTTAATTATTAAAACAATATGTCTAATGAAATAGTATATACTTTCATATATGGCAGCTAAGAACATGATAGATTGTATGCAATCTAACGATAAATTGGATGGCACAAACTACGACATTTGCATCTGAAGGTCCAGTTAGCCTTAAATGATGGTGATATCCTAGATTCCTTGACCTCCTTTATGCCTGCTCCGGCTAAAAAAGATGAACAAGGTAGGGAGATTACTACTATTGAGCAGTACCAAGAGAACCTAAAGGTGTACCAAGTATGGTTCAAGCGTGATCGTTCTGCACGCTACACTATGCTGTCTTGCATATAGGACATTCTCCTGGGTGAGTTTGAACACTTTCCCACTACTAAGGACATGTGGGCACAGCTTAAGATTAGGTTCGGGCAGACATCTGCTACAAGGTTGCGTACCTTGTAGCTGAAATGGTTACAGTATACTATTGACTCTAGTCATAGTTTCTCTGAAAACCTTTGAACCTTGAATGCTATGGTTCGAGATCTTAAAGCTACAAGGCAAGAGGTTTCTGAGGAAGAACATGTCCTAAATGTCATTAGGGTTCTTCCCAAGAGTTTTAAAGTAATCATGACACATAGTGAGCACATTATGACTTTCGAGGCAATCTCTAAGCACCTCGAAATGGAGGAAGAGCGTATAAAGATATATGCGCCTCCCAATGTGGCATTCGTTACCAAAGGATTGAGGTCCAGAGGCAGGAAGCCTTATCGTGGTAAGAAATCCAAGAAGGGTCCCCATCCTCCTCAAAACTCTCACTTTAATAGTGGTACTGCCAAGAAGCATAAGGCTAAGGGCAATGGAGCTAAGGATATGGCATGTATGAAGTGCTATAATTATGGAAAGAAGGACCATTTCCCTCGAGATTGTCTTGAGCCAACCAAGGTATCTCTTTCCACTAAAACTCCTGAATTATATGTTTGTCCCCATGCATTCGTTGCTAACTCTCTTCCTCAATAGATTGTAAACACAGGGGCAACAAAGCACATAGTTCAGGACAATGCTAGATTCGTGGAATTCCATCGCTTCCCGGTGGGTTCACGAACTATCATACTGAGAAACGACAGTGAAGAAGATGTCCTTGGAGTAGAAACATACTAGCTGAAACTCCGTGGAGAAAACAAGCTGCTTCTTCATAATACCCTCTATGCACCTGGGGTGCGATGTTCTTTAGTTTCTTATGTTTCTTTAATAAGGTTAGGTTTTTCTTTTGGATTTCGTCCAGATGGTTTAGATTTGTTCTATCATGGCAATTTGTTTAGCCAAGCGACTTCTAAAGGATATTTCATTGTTTTGGATTTGGATAATTCCTATGATAATATATCATTTGCTTTTGTTTCATACTTTGACTCCAATTCTAAATCTGTTAAGTGGCATGCTAGACTTGGCCATGCAGGCCAAGACAAGATAAATAGGCTAGCTAAAAAAGCTCTTCTAGATCGACTCACTAGGGTTAAGTTGCCTAGATGTGAGTCATGTCTAGCTGGCAACGCAACAATGAAGTCTTTTGGTAAGGCCTCAAGAGCATCTAATTCCTTAGAATTAATCCACTCAGACATATGCGAACCCATGAATGTTAAAGCATGACATAGGGCTATCTATTTCATTACTCTTATAGACGATTATTCATGATATGGATAAATGTACCTACTATCTCATCGCTACGAGGTACTCGATGTGTTCAAACGCTTTGTAGCAGAAGTAGAGACTCAATCGGAACGTAGGGTTAAGATCATTCGAACTGGTAGAGGTCGTGAATACCTCTTTGATTTGTTTAAAGAGTTCTGTGAGGAAAAAGGTTGTAAAGTCTGTCGAGAGTTACAAATTTAACCACTATTTCGGTTACTGAATACTTTTTATAGCATAGAGAAGTAGGGATTGATCCACGAGGAAAGATTTTTTGTAAAATGCTAGCTTAATCCTAAATGATTTTAATAATCCAATTTATTAAATCAAAACTTAATAATTCTAAAATAATTAAAATCTAATGAATAAAAATCTAGAAAAATATCCAATGATGCTCCTAAATATTATGAATCATATTCTGGAAATAAAAAAGTAAAAAGATTTCCTAAAATAATCCAGAAAAATAAAACCAGAATAGTGACTGAAATTATAATTAAAATTCAAAACAGCAATTAATAATCAGAGAAATAAATATTAAAATTATACTTCAGAAAAATCGTAAATTGTATCTAATTTATTTCAGAAAAATCATATCAGAAAATTAACCTAAATACGATTTAGCACAGGATTATAAACTCTAAATTGTATCTAATTTATTTCAGAAAAATCAGATTAGAAAATTAGCACAGGATATTCAGCAGAATAATAAATCTAAAATTAAAAATAAAATAATCAGCATAAATATAAATACGAAATTAATCAAGAAAATTAACCGAATTCTAGGACACAATTTTCTGGACTTAACAACACCTAAAAATCGTAAATTAAAATTGAAAATCGAAATTGTCAGAATTAATTACCTAAAAACCTGCACATACCAATTTCACAAAATAAATCTGAAAAATTATCAAATAATTTCCAAAAATTACGAAATTGAATGTGGGAAGACTAGGACACTATATAAACCCTAATGATTAATTAAAATCGAAAATAATAAAAATAACTATTTCTAGTCTAAGTTCTAACAAACCAGTAATTAAATACTAAAACTGAATATAAATCAATCTAAAATTATAACCACTCTAAAAATCAAAATCTAAGCGATCTAAAATTACCTAGACACTTCTAAAAGACTATACTTTTGGGGGGGGGGTTGATTGAAATTATATTGAAGTTAATAAAAATAGAACAAAAATTAACAACTAATCAAATTAACTCTAAGCAACAAATAATAATCAAAAGTTATCAAATTTATGAAGGATACTTAGTGTAATTTCAATCCACCATGCAAATTAATATTTATCATTAACACACAAGTTAAGTTTATTCATGAGTTAAACTGTAGAAGATCTCCACCAGCAGTTCTTCCCTGTTTTTTCTTAGATTTTAGTTTACTTAGGTCTAGCCCTAATATAAGCTCTACTAATTTGATAATCTCTACACCAGCGCAAAAATTTAACCAAATTAGAGCATTAAGAAATAGAAAAATATCATTTAACACTTTGTAACCAATTTACCAGCAAATCGATTTAACAAAGATCTAAAGCAATTACCTAATTAAAAGAGATAGGTTTGAGCCATCCATGATTAATTAGGGTGATACCTAGGCCTAAAAGATGATAACTTTTACGTATTATAATCTTCTAAACTATCAATCGAAATTGTATTTAATCAACTAGCATACATTCTAATCGATTTAACACAAATTTCATAAACGATAAACGCTAATCGCTAAAGAACCATGAATAGAAATCAACTAGGCATTAAAGCATAAAACTTGTTTCAAAATAATTAATTTAGCATGGCTTCAAGAAGATTATACTAAGCATAAAAAATTACTCACTCATATAAAAAATAAAATTACAATAATAACTCAAATATTTCATGTTTAATAGTAAACCTACCACAAAATAAATAAAACAAAGAAAAATAATAATCATAATAATAATAATAATAATAATAATAATAATAATAATAATAATAAT